>CM040751.1:34916877-35139377 GCA_022829145.1 Albula goreensis | reverse complement strand
ACACACACAGGGGGGTAGGTGTGCTTCACTGCGCTATATCACACTGCAGTGGCTATCCTTCTTATGTTCTGCTTATTTCTGGTTATGTGTATGTCCTATAAATAAAAGTTGGCACCTCCAGTTCTCCCCCGAGAAATAGACTGTAACAATTGGTGCCGTTTCTTTTTTTTGCCATCCTCCTAAATTTTCCAAATGTATTGTAACCCAAAAGTAGCTTTTCCTGTCTTTTCCAGGTATGATGGTCTGGAAAATTTTTTAACATTTTTTTTAGACTTTCCAGACATGCACAGGCCCATGTATATCTGAGGGGTATCTATTTTGTCATGGTAACAGCATTAATTATGATAATCGATCTGGCTGTATCATTTGATTAACGCACAGAGATAAGCATGATTCATTTAGCTGACATGTCTTGATCTAAGACAAATACTTACCCTCCGCCTACTTTTATCAGATCAATCCAAATTAGGGGAACACCAGAACTGATTGGGACCCATAAACTAGAAGTCCTGTGTCTAAGCCACAGTTCACTCGATATCTATATCCTTGGGGCCAGCAGATTTGCAGTTTTAAGGCATTTTCCTGGGAAGGCATAAATTAGGCTGGGTAAATCATAGTGGTAATTAGTGGGTGATCTGTTAATTTTTAATGGGAGGATGGCCCAATGGAAGCAACCCCCTGCCCCCACACCACCAACCAACACACACACGTGTAAAATGGGGGTGGCAAGGGGATGCATTTTGGTCATTTTGCCAACAAGGGGGGTGGCATCCACCCTCATCCCCCTCAAATGGCCCACTGGCGCTAATGCCTAGATGTACAGTAAACAGTGTGGATCAATTATGCGCCAGTCCTCACTCGGCTACACTCCAGGCCTCTCTCTAAAGATGTCAGAGCAGGGAGCCGTTTCTCATTAGCGCTGATGGGATAGCATTTTATTATACTGATGGGACATTATTGAAGGGAATGACTGCCATGGTCCATCAGAGGCGGGGTTCTCAGCAATAAAGGGGTTTATATTAAAATAATAAAATGGTGAAATTCCCTCCCCCCCGGCACTAGTTTCTGGATCTCAGCCAACACCATGTTCTCTCAAAACTGCCATGACAACGAAATGATGTTCTGAAATGCATGGAGTGCATGGAGTATTTCCTCAGTCCTGTACTGGCTCTGCACAAAGTCATCAATCTGACTCTGCTTTTACCCAAATTTTTTTGCTCATTTACATGATGGATTCAGAGGGCAAAAGTACCAAAAATGTTTTCTTATTAATGGTCAAATATGCACACAGGATTTGTCTCTCCCCCTCAGACATACAAATGAGCAGCGCACACACACACACACAGACGCAGGCACACATACGCACACATATGCAGGCACACATGAACACATGAACACACACACACACACAGCTCTATTTTTCTGTTTTCCTCAGAAGTGTGTGGCTGAGGAACAGAAGTCCATGCCTAATCCCTCTCCCTCCGTTCTCAAAGACAGGAGGAGATGAAGAGAAAGTGTAAAATCATTTTGACAGAGCAAGATTAAGACACCAGCGCAGGCTGCACTGAGCGAGGACTGATGGAAAACCTAAAAGAGGCTCATCTCTAAACCTCACAGGCCTAAATTAGGGTCTGACTTCTGCTCTTTCCCTCCCTGCGTGCGACTCAGGAGTTTAATTATTTTTAATCCACCTCTAATTAAAGCCAATATACATCTCTGCTTGTTTATTAAATCAAAACTTGTTTAATGATGAACGTTAATAAATCCATAAAAGATTAACATCTCATATTAAATCTGTGGTAAAATATTTATCTACTAGTGACAGGGCTGAGTGAGTCTCGTCAAATTCTGCTCAGATATGCTGGCTTTGGCCCGGAATTTAAATGAAAGAAACATACAAAAAAAACAGTTCTAATGTATATAATTCATAAACAACATTAATTAATTTCTTGAGGAAAAGTAATGCCAGTACTTTGAAGTGGTTTTCAGAGTGACATCAAAGCAGGAGTTTCTGGGAGATTACTCTCAATTTAAAAATGCTGTCTATCATCCTGCCAGGAAAAAAGAGATCTCTGTCAAAGTACAAGCAGAGAACACAGATTTCATACATCTGTAAACACCTTTGTTCTCTGACATTCTTCTTCTTGAATAAAGTCCTTAGATACAAGTCTTTATAAAAGTCATCCAGTCAGTGGCATGAAAAAATTCTGATTTTAATTAAGTTATGGGAATGAGAATTATTAGTCATAGTAAAGTTATTAACAAACTTGTCGATTTGCCTTTTTCAGCTGAATGTACCAATTAAATGTTTAGAAAGAAATAATACACTGATACTCCATACTGCTCAGAGTAAAATCAACTCTAATAATGCACTTTTGATTCCTACTGGACTTAAATAACTTCACAGTTGTACTGAGTATATGTTTCCAAAAAATGTTCAGTCTAGTTTTAATGGTGATTGGTTCTGTCTGTCTACCTGTGTCCTTTTTAAGGACTGTCATATTTGGTTGTTTAAGACAGACAAAACATGAAGGGAGACATTTTTGTTTAAAAAAAAAAGCAAAAATAATAAATTAAAGGTACCAAAATGGAATATAGAACCTCTCATACACTGAGCATGTTTAGCTTAACAGCGTTGTTGCAAAGGTCCACATATATGTAACTTTGCCAGATAAAAGTGTATAATTAAAAATGTATATGTGTGAAGTATAAAAGTTTAATCCAGACAAAGGCAGTGCCTGCTGAGCCCAGAGCTCCAGCTGAGCCGTGAACATTTTTCTGCAGTGGTACCCAGTGAAGGAGACTCACAGCCCCGTACAGCACAACACAACACAATAAGCTCTTACTCAGCACTCCTCACGGGTATGTCCCAGGGTGCTTTGCAAAGAAAAATAATAAGAGGAAGAATCAGCATGAGCCCAGACTAAAAGGAGGAAAACACACATGAGGCCGAGCAGCTTTCAAGACCTGGTTTAAGAGAAGAACAGGCCCTACAGAAGGTGCAGAAGAGTTCCAATTCTGAGAATAGTTTGGGGAAATCATGGTGGGATGGTTCACTGGGTTTTGGGGAGGCACAGAGCACACACTCCTCTGGCTGATTGGGGTGCTTTAGTGCGCCCGTGCAACTCAGAGACGGCGCAGCTTAGGTGGCGAATGAGACCTCCATGATGGTGGTACGCACTAACATGACATCTCCCGAGGCTTCAGAGGGCATCTCAGGTATGAAATAGATCTACAGAAAAGTTGGGGAAAAGTTGGGAAAAACTAAAAAAAAATAGAATGAAAATGGGGTCAAAAGAGTTTATCCTATGAAGAATTATAACCTGATACAATTTCAGACACTGTGTGCATAAGGGAGGGTTTCCTCAACCATGTTACCTCAAGCCTGAAGGACCAACAGACCAACCAAAACGCCTCATTACTAATTTGTGTTCACTGAGGCAACGAAAAGAAGAAAATCAACATTGTTTTACTCTTAAAATTTAACAGCTGGCTGTGCCTGGATGTAAGCAGATGGAGAGCAGAGAAAAACTGATTATCTGGCAAATACAAATATGAATCATTTATTACCGATTTTGAATCTGCAAAATGTTCAACAAACTCTGCATTACAATTACCATCGGCTCAGAAGGTAATGACTGTAACTGATATAGTAGGTAGACTTGCTTTGTAGCTGGGCACAGACCAGAGGAAAATGCTTCAAAATGGAGCAGTGCACACTCTCAAACAGCAATAAGACCGCTGCATCACTTTCATGCAACGCTCGTTTCCAAAGTGATGGAAAATAATGACCTTGGCCATTGTGTAGCGCTGAGCACCAGACCTCTTTCCCTGTCTCTGATCTGGTTTTCATTCACTGAGTCTGATGCAGAGGGCTGTGACTTATCA
This sequence comes from Albula goreensis, assembly GCA_022829145.1. Taxonomy (NCBI): domain Eukaryota; kingdom Metazoa; phylum Chordata; class Actinopteri; order Albuliformes; family Albulidae; genus Albula; species Albula goreensis. Next base: position 35,135,489 of record CM040751.1, on the reverse strand, counting down.
GAATGCAGCCAGAGACCTTTACATCAAATGTGGGGGTCGTGGCATTAATTCGGGGGGGAAGGGGGTCAGACAGAGGAGAATAAGCCAACGACAACTGAGTTTACATGGCATAAATCATTCAGGATACAGTTTCCACCGCAACTGAAGAGTGTCACCAGTCAGCTTCAGTAGCACTGTTTCACTGTTTAGCTCACTCTAAAATGGAGTAGTAGTAGCTAATTACGCCAGTGGCAAAATTACCTACAGATTTAAAACGCAGCATTCACATCTGTTGGAGTGTCAATGCAACACTGAGCGCCCAGGGTATCATTACCTAAAGTACAGGTTTAATCCACGCACACACACACACACACACACACACACACACACACACACACACACACACACACACACACACACACACACACACACACACACACACACTACTTAGAGTGTCAGTCTCACAGCAGGAATCCAGTGTAGGAAACCTTGAAGGCGTTTCCTTTCAAACAAGTAAACTACAAATGAATGACCAGTTAAAGCATGTTTTGTTCAGTTCCGATTTTTATAACATCTTTAAATTGGAGTTTTTTCCAACTACATAGGTCAACCAATTTCTGCCGTTTTGAAATTTAGGTTGTGCGGACGATGCTCTGTGACTATATGATTAAAGCTAAATACAACTGCTCTTCTATAGTAATAGAGTATGATGCCAGGTGGGGCTCAAATCTCCATACCATTTAGCCAGTTTTACAATTTCTAGTAATATCTTCCATATTCTATATTCAAATATGTACAAAAAGGGGATTTTTTTATAAATTGTAGACAAAAAACTCCTGCCTGTGTACCTTGACTTCCCCTGGCACCCGCTAAATCATTTAATGGGACGCTGTAGGTTATTGAAATGACTATTTACACCAGCTGTGGCACTGAGGACTTACTATCATCTCTGCCTGGTGCACTGGCCTATGCACTTTCTGCTAAATGCCTAAACGTAAATGTAATGTAATTTACTCCTTACTTTTTTTATTTTATTTTTACAGGTTTATAAATAAATTACTGGATAATACCTTGAAGTATGCATTTAACCCCAACCCCCCCACACACACACACAAACACACACACATCTACACACACATATACACACAAACAAACACAAACACACAAACACACACACACACACACACAATCACCCACACATACATAAACACATACACACATATACACACAAACAAACACAAAACACACACACACATACACAATCACCCACACATACATACACACACACATATACACACAAACAAACACACAAACACATACACAATCACCCACACATACATACACACACACATATACACACAAACAAACACACAAACACATACACAATCACCCACACATACATACACACACACATACACAATCACCCACACATACATACACACACACATACACAATCACCCACACATACATAAACATACACACACCTCTACACACACATATACACCAACAAACACAAACACACACACACATACACAATCACCCACACATACATAAACACATACACACACCTCTACACACACACACACACACACAACACACACACACACACACACACACAATCACCCACACAAACATAAACATACACACACCTGTGTTACATGATTACATGGCTGAGAGTAAAAGCCCTTAAGCTCTCCCTGCGATATAAGGCAGCAGTCAGCCTCTCACTGGCCCACTCCCTCACCCCTATCCCTGACTCAGCACACGGACCACAGCAGGCCCTGTGGGTCGTACACGACATATAAATTACACTGGCATCCCTCCTCATTTTCCTTTCTCCTCAGAGGGGTTAAACTGCAGCCAGATTTACATCCCAGCAGCCATGGGCCTGAGAGGGCGGGGGCACTCATTGTGTTTATAAACCAAAGGTCGCACTAATTCCTGTTGACGTTCCCTGCTCAGGCTCAAAACACAATGCGGTGGCACTCTGCCAGGGTCATTAGGATTTCCTCCGTAGCCCTCGCGCAGGTGAGCGACCTGACCGACGCTGACCCCCTCACCTCCCCCACCCCCACCCGCATGCCCCCCCCTTTCTGCTACGGTGGCTGCCTTGGATCAAACGAGGATACCCCAGCTTGCGCTGACCGCTTCATAAACCTGAGTCCCCAAAGCAATGAAAGCCGCCCCCTTGGGTGAGCGGATCGCGCAGCCATGCGGAGTCCCGAACACGAGCTCACATGTCCCCACCTGGGCCCCCAGGCCCCCCTCCCCTGCCCCCCCGCCATGTCTTGGCTTCAACAGGCTCCTCTCTTACATGCACAAATTATTCATTACTCCAGCATTGTGAGTTTTTTTTTTTTTTTTACAGTCAGTCGAGCACAGAGCTGGAGCAGTCACAGTTGTCAATATTTAATGCCCAAAGTGTACCTTGGGTGTTTCTACAAACAATGATCACTAGCTCCCTAAACAATTTACAAATACAGAGCTGAAATCATGCTTCAATTTCCTGGAAGAGTAAGTATCAGAAAATGAACCCCCAGGGGAAGGATTTGATTGGATGTTCCAAGCACACGCCAGATGTCTTTTATTAAAAAAAAAAAAAAATTACTGTGTTATGATTGCTTGGCTTGTCCAATACAACTATATTCTTTGATTTAATTTCATTGCAGAGATTAACCATAGGTTCCCTTTAACTGGAGATATACTGAAGCTGTAATGCGGGATGTTAACAAACAGAAATAGCTTTGGCGAATGAAGACGTACGGCCTGTGTGCCAGAAGATCCAGGTTTCTGGCGCAGGGGATGGACCTGACTTTTGCACTTGCTCCAGGGGGTGATGTCACCATCTGTAATTGGCTCATTACTTCCAGCGAGCCCCATGACAGTAATGACAAGCGCTGTCATCCCTTTCAAATGATTTCATTTGCCGGGGCTAAATTAGTCCTCGGCTTCTAATGATGACGGATGAAATTCATATCGTGTTTGACTCTGAAATCCAACACAAAAAAAAAAAAAAACACTGATCAACAACTAAGAGCTACAATGCATTAAAGATATCTGGCAGTGTTCCCCTCTCCCATTGTGTTTAAATAAAAGTGCATTTGTCATCAAAGGAAGGTGTCTAGATTAAAATGAGAACTATTTTACTGATATTCTCCCTGTGGTGTTGTTAGGGTGTGTGAGTTGTTTAAGTGGAGAGAGTCACTCTGTGTCGCCTTGTTGAGGGTGCATGGGACAAGGTGTCAGGGGTGGGGGGTGCTTGTTTCGAACCCCCCACACCACCATCACCACCACCACCCCCCCTCCACAGATGGCCAGTGCGGGATGCTGCTTCTTCAACACATGGCCATTTTCTGCAGAGCTTTTATTAAAGACAAATTTCATATCTTCAGCGGCTCTCCCTATTGCCACAGGAAACGGGGGTTGCCAGGAGACGGGGAGAAAATGACGCGAGAGGTGGGAAGCAGTCCATCCATTTGGTTCAGTTTACTTTATTATCACGAGCCACGAAGTCAAATCCCGATTTCATTTGTTTGTGTGGAACCAACTTTGTTTTCACTGATTTAAAATTCAGTTTTTCTAAACTGTTTTCCCGACTTCTTACTGCTGTATGTGTTCAATGATATACATATTTTTGCAGTGATATGAATTAATCAAGTTAAAATTAACATTTTCTTTTCTCTGCACCTTGCTACCTGGCTTATTCAAACTACATTTCCCATTATGCTTCAATGTATTTCTCTCTGACATCAGAGGAAATGAGGCAGGTGGGAAAGGAGATAATGGTTCAGCCACCATTTTGTGTGAAATAATTGATGTTACCTCTACACTGCGAAATGCTTAAAATGTCCAAGACAACTGTGAACTTATACCATGAAAAACTGTTCAGCAACTACTTCAAATTCATAGAATGGGTTTAAAAATAAGCAGTTCATCCATTTCCTTATCTCCTTCTTTCTCTGACCTTTTCCCATTGTTGGAAACACACTTCATTCAAAGACTGAGATCTAGTCCACCTTAAATTTGTGTCCAGTGCATCTTGTGACAGTGGAAATGACTGTGGAAAATATACCATTCAGGATTTCCATTTGAAGTTGACCATGAGCTTGTGTCCTCCCCTGCATTTTTCCCCATTTTGGAAAACACTTCCATAGCGGTTTGTCACGAAGCTGAAACAATGCTCTGAGGTATCATTCAGGCATGACTCAGTACTATAGACTGAGCTCTGACTGTTCTCTTTCTCAGGATACCAGCGATCTCCTGTTTTCATTTGGAGCTGTAAATCTCCTCCTTTTGTCCAGGGGCTGAGGGCCTTTGGCTCAGGTCTTTGGCTGCAGGCCCTTGACTAGCTTTATTAACCGGCGTTGTGAGGTGGTCCCAGCATGCTCTTGGGTTTGACTGAAGCGCTGATTCAACACTTCGGCCAAACGAGGATAAACCCGGCAGACCTCCAGGAGGAGCTCTGAAGACCTCCCTCCCCAGAAGAGGCGGCTGCTCCCAGCCCTCTCAACAAACCACACCCAGCCGCTGCCAAGTCTTAGGTGATTTTGACTCACGTAATTGTGCAGGGATGTCTACAATATGGTCGGGTGAAAAACAGCCAACTGCTGACCAGACCTCCACCTGACCTCCCCATTGTTTTGAGAAAGCCACTCCAGATCCAGACTGCATGTATAATGATTCAAATTCAGGAATTTACAAACTGATGGGAAGCTTGCCTTGGTTGTACCTCAAATGTCACTCCTTTTTTGAGCAGAATTTTGGGCCCATCCCGCCTAACATCGCTGAGTCTCAGCCCTGTTGTGTTTACCAGTGTTTCATATTATTCTGGGCATGAGAGAGTACATAATATCACTTAAGTATCTGCATTCGCCTCTGGATTCAGTCAACACTTAATTTCACTCAGACTCTTAATGAAATTCAAACATTATTATTTTTTAGAAACAGTTAAATAAGTCCCTCTAAGTGAATTAAAAATATTCTTGTGCAGAAGTCACATATTTCATGGAGAAAGGAGTAAGCCGGTCATGCACAAACACTGTCAAGACAACAAACATGCACATGTACATGTATGTGTGTGTGTATGTGCATGTGTGTGTGTGTGTGTGTGTGTGTGTGTGTGGGGGAGGGGGTGGGGTTAAATGTGTTATCCAGTAATTCTTAAATTAAAATTTCCCCAGTCCTGCATATCAAAAAAAAAACAACAACTCTAAAACCCTTACATTCTCTTTGATGCCAGGAAGATGTCCCCAAACCGCATTCAAAAAGTTAGGAAAGGCAATATCAATAGAACATAAGGGGTTAAACACATTGCACTGAGAATGGAGATTCTCCTTGTGGATGCCCTTTGCAGGAACATACATTAGGCTGGACCCGAGCCTTGTCCAGCACTGAAGACACGGCTCTTTCTTAATGAAATCTCCTTCCCTTAATATGCTCATCTGAGGCGAGCCTCTGCCATTTTGCTGATCTGACACAATAGCATACATCAATAGTGGACAGACAAACCCTGCAGAGGAGGTCACTGTGGACCGACTACAAATGTCAAAATATACAAAAAAAATTGCTAAAGTAAATAACACAGGACTGTACCCAAAGCTAAATAATCCTGACTCTTCACCGCCCTGCCCTGCCCTGCTTCAGAAAGAAGCTTACAATTTCTCTTTTATAGGAAAGACACACACACACACACACACACACACACACACACACACACACACACACACACACACAAAACACACTCACCACCACACACACACACACACACAGACATACACACACACAAACACACTCATCCCCACACACACAGACACACACACAGACACACACACACAGACATACACACTCATCCACAGACACACACACACACAAACACACTCATCCACACTCATCCCCACACACACACACACACACAGACACACACACAGACATACACACTCATCCACACACACACACACACACACACACACACACAAAACACACTCATCCCCACACACACACACACACACACACACACAAAACACACTCATCCACAGACACACACACACACAGACACACACACACAGACATACAACACAGACATACAAACGCTTTTGGCAAGGTTATTTACGTAACTAAAATAACCAGAAATGTCTCGACTGAATTTTAATATTACCTGCCCTGGGCAGCAGTTTTTTTTTTTTTTTTTTTGCAGAATAAAGTCACCCCTACACACAGTTATATCACAGACCTTCTGTTTTTCTCAGTTCAGTGGGTCTAACGCCACTTCACACATCCCCCACCAGCATGAAGATTAACCCAGATGCTTTAAAATGGTGGATATCATAAAGTTCCTGAGAGGAAATAAAATGACAACATTTAAGTAGCTTTGAATGTTATGCAACAAACTGCATAAGGATGATCAGATTTAATTTTGGTCACAAAATATTAAAAAAAGAATAAAACGGGACATGAAAATGTGTAATCTTTCCCTGAGGGGATGGCAGGATAAATTAAAGAGAGGGTTTGGCCATCTAGACTAATTCTGCTTTATGTTTAATTGGGCAGGTTTAAAATGCAAACCCTTCCTTTCACTGAAAAATGAGTCTGAGCACAGTGATCCACAGAAGATTGCATTTCCCACTTTAGCTAAATAAATGTAGTCATGTAGCGTGGTTCGTGTTTAAAATATGTGCCAGCGTGCTCAGATAGATTACGATTTACCGCACGGAGAGGTTGAACATTGTTGCTGCTTCGCTTAAACGAACAGTGACAGCCTGTTTATGTGTGACATTCAGCTCTGGCGCGATCACTTGGGTGGAAGTTTAAGGAGAGGAGATATTTCTTGGTGGGTGAGAACGCAGAGCAGAACCATGTGATTAGCAGCTAAAGAGGCCAGAATGAAGAGAACGGACTTCATCTTCAGCCTCAGCTCACTGAAATTAGCGCGAACACGAGCTCACAGCTCCTCAGCAAGCATACCTGTGCGTGTGTGTGCGTATTTACATCACCCGACACACAGGTATGATTTCATCTTCAAATCCTCCACAACCAGACACATATTTTTATTGGGAATGACTCAAAGAGGGCTAATTTAGTGGGGAATGCAATTAGACTCACAGACACACAGAGGCACGGAGGCCCTTCAGACTCAGACCCACAGAGCACTAATCAGATGAAGGTAAACAACTGGAAACCCAATCGCCCCATACTGATAAGTCAATCTGACTGTTTGTGTTTGGCACGCAGTGCAGATGTCTGTCTGTGTTACAGGCACATACACTTATGTTGCAAACTAGTAACCCTGTCACCACGGGCTTGAATCCTTCTTACCATGTTTCAGTGAGAGTAACTTTAGAGGTCACTTACAACATCATGTCTCTATCAATACTTTACATACATTGACGGTTACTGCCATATATTCCTCAGGAAAGTAACTGCTATGGAAAACCTGCACAAAGGCACAGGCACTGACAGACAGATACTCACAGTCACACATGATTCTCATCATACACACACACACACACACGTAAATACCCACACCAGGTACAAATGACACTTACACAATACAAACACACACACATATTTTGTCTCTCTCTTACTTTCTCTCTTTTTCTCTCGCTCTCTCTCTTTCTCTTTCTCTCTCTCTCTCTCTCATTGCACACCCACACACTTTGCACTCTTGCTAATTTTCTACAAGCTCAACAGTTGTCAAGAGCAGAGGGAACACGCTGCTGCGCTGGCAGTTCCAAAGCGGTTCCCTTGACAACAGAAAGTTCTAGATCCACTGGTGAAGAGCACCTGATTCTCTCTCCGAAACCCCATCACTGATGCTCAAAATGTAAAAGGGCCCGACAGACAAAAGCAGACTCTCGCACAGGTGGCCTGGAAGGGAAACAATCAGTCTGAATTCGGCTGAGCCGCCAGCAAACTCCTAATAATAAAATATGTCCCGGATAGATGACAGCTTTCACCCACAATGCATTGCTTCCTACCGCTGCCTTTATGTAATTTGAATGTATCACACTTGCTCATGCCTGCTTTATATAAAAAGATAACTGCAGGTAATTAGATAAAGTTACCTCTGCAAGCACACAAACAGGATCCGCGGTGTGGGAGGGCAAGAGCTTTTAAAACGAGACCCGAACATTCCCCAGAGGTGTGAGGGGAGGCAAACAGGCAAAGACGGTGTTCACAACCCGCAGAGGAGAGAGAGTTACTCACACACCGCAATCAGAAATAGAAGGAGAAGCTCAAGTGAAAGCAGTTCTTGTTTATCCGTGCTTTAGAGAGACGCTCGGCAGCGCTCAAAGGGCTTGGACAGAGCGGGGCTCTGAATTTCTCTTGGTTCACGATGCACCTGCAATGCCACATCCCACCTATCTGTGAACGACCTCTCGGCTCTCTGCGCACAAAGAGAATGCATTCCATCAGTAGAAGGAAAACTCATCTTGAGCAAACGCACACCTGAGCGATTCTGCCCCCCAACCCCTGGTGTCCTCGAATTCCTCAAAAACATAACTCGTCTGGCAGACCTGGACCGCGAACCGAGCCGACGCGCGCCACGCCAGTCACAAGTGCTGTTCCGAAGTCCGTGCATCGCCATCGCGGCCGCGGCCTTTCGATAAAAGATTTTCAGCCGACCTTGTGGTTCGCCGAATGTTTTTTTCAGAGATGCATTCCTGTCTCCTTTGTGTGTTACCCTGAAAGGAAAAAATAGCGCTCTGAACAGAGATAGGATGCTATGTAAGTGGGAAAGAGAGAAAAAGTAACACATTTCTTTCAGTTAACTACCACCTTTAATGCTGTGTGAATCACAGACACACTGCAGTCATGGGTAGGGCCACTGACATTGAGCACTTATGTTATGTTATCTATCCCAGATGCTCACTGGCTCATACAAGTCAACGGGGTTTATCAGGGGGTATAGACCAGGCTAATTCATAAAGCCCCAGCAGTAATGGAGTAGTGCTTACAGGAACAAACCCATCACATGGAGGTTTAGCAGCTAAAACCACAACCCTGCCGGGCCTCCAAGTCAGTGCATACGCTTAGTGAACTGTACCGCATTTCTCGACAGAAAAGGAGATAAGCGCCCTTATCATGAAGGAATTTAGTCAGACTACGTCTGCGCATCAGATCGTACTGATATTTTGAAAACCCTGCCCTCCTCTTTGTCACCACGACGTCTGTGAGTTTGCTGACTTGTTTTAGTGACAGCAAAGAGATAGTTTTTAATGGAATATTCATTTCTCCTTCTGACTCAATTTCCACTTGGTGAACTTTTGTAATGGAGTTTTTTTTTTTCATTGTACTGGGTTCTTGTTTGACGCTGTGTGTGTAATTCACAAGACGATGGCAGCAGTCTTGGTGGACATGCTTAATTGATGATAAATGTCTTTTTCCCTCTCCATCACCAGTGACACACACAATTTGGTCTCCCATTATCTTTCACCGGGAGTCACATTGTGTGAAATGGAATTCAAATGGACATGTACATGAAGTCTGCAAACATCCCATCCCATCACAATGTCAAATTCATCATTCAGATCACTGCAGTGAATCTCTGCAGCTGCATTTCAAATAAAGGCATGCATATGTGTATACATTCAGTTTGCTAACTTTAAGCGAAGTGTCAGAACTACAATATAAACTGTACGTATTTCCATAAAGGTATTTCAACACACATGCACACAAGCACACACAAATACAACACACACACACACATATACACACATACACACGTACACACACACACACGCACTCTCACACACACACATACACGCAAACACGCACACAAACACGCACACACGTACGCATTCACACACACACACGTACACACACACACACACACACACACACACACACACACACACATTAAATGGCACTCTGAAGCTCAGTCAACCCCACTCTCCAATCGTCCCCTAGTCCAGAATAGATCAATCATCCCATGATGTCAAAGGGCTTCAAAGTCTGACCAGAAATATGCTGCAAAGATAATAACCATCAAAGATAAAATGTCTCTCCCTCCCTGCTCCATTCTACCCCTGCAATTTGATTTCAAGGCCAAAGGAACAACCTGTAGGCTGTAGGAGCATTTGATCGATACAACTTCAAACACAAGTAATTACTGAGACCTTCCTGTTCACTTCACACAAAGAACTGTCTGAAACAACAAAAAGCTTCTCACTGCAGGCCACTGAAATCAACACACAACAAACACGACTACCTTATATTTAAGTGGATGCTACACCCATCCTCATTCGGTCCATTCTACAGCAGCCTGCAGTAGCCAAAAAGAACTGAAAGCATGGACCTACACTGAACCTATCACATACAGATATAAAATACAGAGTTATGAGTGTGTAAGAGCATCTACGCATACATTTGTGTGAGTGTGTATGTGAGTGTTTGTCTACTATTTTCCTGTGTTTATGTGCCGTTATAGTTTGTATGTGTGTAAGCACCAGATCCCAATAACACACAATTTCCTCTTAAGATTCTTCATGTATGAGAAACAATACAATATCAGGTACAAACCTCTGGCATAAGGGAAGTGATAATATTTTTAAAATATATACAGATATTCTTGGCAGTTTAAAGTTTTGGATATTTAATATTTTTCAATGAGGATTTCTTTCACAAAATAATTCATTTAATAATGGTGAAAATTTCCACAGATCTCCAGTTCAGAATACTTCTCAGCTATGTCTCTCTTTGGTTTGTCCAGGACATTCCAAAAATGCTTCCTCGCATTTCAGACGCGGTGCGCTGAAGTGAGCCCCAGACCTCAGTCCAGCGCTCAGACGGATCACGAACAGTTCCCTGCTTATGTGTGTGTTTTTAGTGGCTCATCAGGGCAGTTTAATGGGTCACTGGTAATCGTCTGACACAAAAACCAAACTAAGGTGGGGTCTTTCGTACGCTCCATGTATCTACCATTGAGGAAATCCAAATGGCCAATTGCCAAGGATCACAACCCATGTTATGAGTCATTCTGGTTCCTCTTCAACACGTACACACCATGTCAATATCTCTATGAAACAGCAACATGCTGGAATAAAAGAGTCAATTAGCTGGACCAAATCTGGTAGGTATTCATTTCCCCGTTTGTTTCTCCCATCAGCCATTGTTCCCGGAGACATTTTCCACAGGGATCCAGGGCCAGCTGCCTCATCGTGGGCCAGCATTGGCCATGTGACAGATGGGCACTGATCATGTGACACCAGGATTTATGGGAGGGGCCTTTTTTTGTCCAGTTACCGGCGGCGACCCAGCATGAGACAACAGAACGGATGCGGGGAAACAATGGCCTACAGCCGCCTGTCTGCATCCCGCAGCTATCCTGCGCCCGGCCAACTGCAGATGTCAGTGCCACTGTTAGGCAGGACAGCCTCTCACCGCTGAGGCTGAGTAAGACATCGAAAGAGCCAGAAGCTGCACGGTCCCAGCAATATGGCTGAAAAAAGGCACACTGACAGAGTCCTTTTTTATTTTATTTTTTTTCTTTCACTTTTTGATGGGTCACAACTTAAGACACTTCAACAGTTTTCTCTAAATCTTCCACATTTCTTTATCAATGAAAAAAAAAACACCCTGTCAAGACTTCTGAAGCAGAGAGGGACTCCGCTCACTGCAAGCAGGCTATCAAGCGAGGACTTACTTCCTTTACTCTCAGATTGCTTTTTCAAGTGTCTCTGCAGGACAGTTATTTGCACATCATACAAAACTGCAAATTCTGACACAGGATTTAAGCACACAGAGCACCATGCATTTTTTGAAGGGTAGCTTAAATCACTTGCAGATTACCGGTGCAGATCAGTGGACAGGAGTATAAGCCTCACTTTCAGTCTCTTAATTTCTCACGATAGCTCAAGAGCCACTTGAAACTTTAGTCTCCCCTGTTGCCTCGTTCCGTCTCTCAGAAAAATCTCATTATGAATGAGATTTTATAAAAATCAACATTATGTGCCCTTGCACTCTCCCCTCTCTCTCTGTCTCTCCCTTGTTCATTTCGTTTTATTTTAATTTCGTCGTGTCACACTGTATTGTGTATGTGAGAATTTATTGATGTATGTGTTGTGAAGTGGAGACGGTCAGGTCCCATATGAATTATGTGTAATAGAGGGGGATTTTAAAATTCAAATTCTCTCTCTCTCTCTCTCTCTCTCTCTCTCTCTCTCTCTCTTTCAAACAAACACATGCATCTGTGCGTAAGCCCACATTTAGAGGCTCACGGCAGAAATTTTTGTGTGAGATTTTTTAGATATTATGAGAAAGGCAAGCCAAACTGGGATCTGCACCTGCTTCTCTCTTTACAGTCTTAAGGGAATAGCTTCCATCTTCTTTACATGGGACTGGGGAGGACACTGCACAGCTCATGTTATCAGGAAGGGATGGAAAAGCTAAGAAATAAAAATGAAATAATGAATGGTAACATTACAAAATCCAGACCCATTCCATTATTCCTGAGTGGATTTTTCTCTTTCGATTTCAGCACGGTGACAATACACAAATGAAAAAAATAACACACTTTAATCACATAGTCATTACAATCTATGCCAGTTTACATATGTACACACATCTGAGATACGCACAAACCCCCCCCACCAACAGGGTATTCTTAACTGAGCAAACAGCCACTGCTATCACAGCTCATACATGTAAGCACTCAGTGGTGACTCTGCTGCGATATACTCCGTTATCTTAATAGAAACCCATGGACGCAAATTCCTCGGCTCAGCTAGCCAAACCAATTATTTTGTTCCTAGTATGTATCCATGGTAACGCTGAAGGTTGTTGGCTGTGGAGGCAGTGATTTTTCCATAGCTATCTCTGATACGTGTCTCCAGGACTAAATATAACCACACAGAACCAAAACAATTAGGCAGAAAGTCACTTAAAATTTTTCTTTGCTCAGAAGATAAATTAGACATCACTAACACATACCCTGCCTTGCAGTCTCCTCCAGCTTCTAACCAGCCAACCGTACCATTCTGTGTGGTGATGTTCCACTACAACATCAATATAATTATTGTACTGATTTGAACAATCAATGTTTCACATTGTAAACTGCTCCCCTGGTATTCCATCCTAAAACGACAACTAAGTAGATAATTTATGTTCACATTTGTTCAATATGGCTATTTTTTCATTCCTGTTTGTTCAATATGGCTATTTTTTTCCATGTGAATATATAGAGATAATGGCACAAGTTCAGACCTTTCCTCCTCCACTGGCTGCAGCAGCAGCTACGGAAGGAGCTGATTGGTGGATGACTCCAGGTGGATAAATTGAATTGAAGCTAATTTTGGAAGGCAGGGATGTGGATGGAGAATGACCTGAGTCAGCCTTTTAAATACTCTTAGCTGATGAGTCTATCCAGCTCTGATACACATGAGTCAATCAAACTATCAATTACGACTCCGCAGCATCCCACACCAATAAAACTACTTTTGAAGCACACACATACACACACACACATATACACACACACACACACATACACACATATACACACACACTCACACATACACACACATATACACACACACATACTCTCACACACAGTCACACTCACACATACACACACTCACACACATACACACACATACACACATATACACACACTCACACACACACATACACACATATACACACACTCACACACACACACACATACACACATATACACACACTCACACACATTCACACTCACACATACACATGCAGACACAAACAAATGCATACACACATATACAAACACACACATATGTGAATGTTTGCACTCACACACACATGCTTGCACACACACATAGAGTAGGTACACATTCTCATACATACAAACACACACACACATTCACACTCACACATACACACACTCACACACACATACACACACACACACAGCCCACCCCCACATTCTGTCAAGCTGAGGTATCAAAGCTGACTCTGATCCTGCCAAGGCCAGCGTGTGAGGGCACAAACACTGCAATGTCTTTCTTCCTGTCCAGCACAGGGGCGCACCGCACAGCTCTTACTCATTATCCTGCATATTCCCGTCACATGGCTCCCTGAGTCCCCCCACCCTGTTCCCACGTCTCCCCTGCCGAGCCAGACCTCACTGCACCAAACCTCAGCCGCGCCTGGGCCAAAACCTCCGCGCCAAGATCTCAACACTAAAACCTCTTTCCATTCCCCACTGTCAGGGTTTTTTTTTTTTTTTTCTTCAGCTCCCAAGGATACGCCACATACCACCCAGGTACAGTATAGAGTCTGGCCAAAAATGAAGATTTTGAAGAAAGATACTGCAGCTTGCTAACTGATACTTTCAGCTAGCTAGTAAACTTTAAAATATTAGTAAACTGAGCAAACAAAAGTTTTCACCAACTGGTTGTCATGCAGCCTATTAGGTTGGTGGCTAATTGTACATCCTTCAAATTTGTCATTAAGAATATTGTTTTTGGGAGAAGGTAGGACTTCATTACCCAGCTGCCCCTTAAGGTTAAGTGATAGAGAGGTACTGTGATCATCTTGAAAAACAATGGGGAAATAATAGCATTACTCCATAGTGTCTGAAGCAGTGGCTGCTCTTACTACTGCCTGCTTCCTTAAATTAAAGTTCTTTGTTTTTTTAAATAATGAGGCGTAATTAGCACAAAAAAAAAAACAGAAAGAGGTAGAGATAAAATGAAAATGAAAGTGCCTGTGCAATTCTGTATTCTGAAATCAATAATTTATTTCAGACAGCTTGATTGGTCTTCTCCAAGACAGCCCTCAGCAAAGGAAAGTAGAAATTATTGCATTGATTAAATTTAATAGCTTATTAATACTTTTTTTCCTTGCCAGTAGAAAAGGAAAACAATCTACGTATAATTTGTCACCTTTAAAGCAGAGCGATCTCCACGCGAGGCTGACACTAAACGCTGTGTTTGCAATTAAGTATTTTACGCTGTGATTTGATCAGGATCGCATTACCCCCGTTCGGTCTCAGGCAATTTCCTCCAATGTCATCCCTTTGGGAAATCTGCGAAACCAGCCATCATTTCAAAAGACGCTACGCTAAAAACTCGGAGAGATGGATGTGCAGGAAATCTGTTTATTTGTTTATTTTTGGTCAGTGGGACATAACTTCTCACCTCTGCCATGGGAGGGACAGTCGCACATTCATTGGTGGCACACACACAGCGGTCACGTTTCTGCTGCATTAGCACAAGGTCAAACTTTCCTGTGTGTTACACGCTCACCTACTTCAACGGTTTAAAGAACACTTAAACCGATAATCTGAAAAGCTCGATGTTCCTGTTGAAAATCGTTAAATTTCCTCTCTTTTCTGCTCTTTCCCAAGGCAAAACAAACACTGTGCTCTAATGATTCCATCCTTCCCACTCGACAAAATTAAAACATTTTCTGTTCAAACTACATTTTTCCATCCTCTGTCCCACAGAGAATCCGAAAATCCGATGAAAAATGTGTTATTATCGGTGGACTAATAGATACATATACCAATCCTGTATCATCCCATGGCATTTATCTACTAAATCAGATTTAATAAAATACTTGTTTGCCTTGAAGTTGAAACAAACAGCAGGTCGCCAAATTCAATATGTTCGCAGCGCCAAGCTCCGTGTATTTTTATGCCGCGTGTGATTGCAGCTACTACCTTGGAACAGTTTTGCTTTCTCAATCATCAAAAAACAAGAAATAAAAGTCTAATTGTCTTGTAGAAAGAGAGCTCAAAACATTTTGGTGTCACAAAAAAAGCCAAGCATTATATTTCACAAAGCCCTCATTGCAGTTAGAAACATATTCAGTATACACTTTGATGGTGTTAAAAGTAGAACCACACAGTAACACTGTTAATTAGAACCCCAACAGTTACACTGTTGTTCTAATAGAACCTCACAGCTCACTGCACTGACTTGTGGGGTTCTACTCAAATATCATCAGAATAACAGTATAATCAGGGTTCTACTTGCTTAAGCATAAGATCCTTATGCAAGTAGAACCCTGATTATACTGTCATACATATAAATAAATACACAGCACATCACAGATACAAACCTCTCAGTTACATGCAGGCAAACCATACTTTCCGCTAATAAACTTTCCTCAGAATGTGATATTTTAGCTTAATGGCTACATGATTACAAGAGTACATAAATACAAGTTACTATTCTAATAAATTAAGAGATCAGATTGTTAAGATTTAATATCACTTACAAAGTCATAAATTATTTCAGACCATTTTTAAAAACAGCATACATTCTCAATGCATTACTACGCCAGAGCTTCTACAGTATTTCACAACAGTAATTTATATTCTTACATTTATAAAGCTATAAGAGGTTTAGACAAGAACACTTAAAACGGCTCTATGGCACCATGCATTACAACACTGAGACATTTGATTTAAATCGAAGAGAGATTCCCATCGGTACTAAAAGCTACTCTTGCCCTCTCTCATATGTTTGTAATTACAAGTACCTATGAAAATGGGTCAGAATTAATAATTACTGTTGGTTTTCATTACATGAGAAATAATTAAATGTCAGGATTAATTCTCCGTCAGCTGTGAGCAACCGGAGAGGGGTCCCATTGGCGCCGCGCGCTAATAATTGCATGCGATCACAACCTTTCCCACTGTTGATTTGCATGTCTCCGCGTTCATCAGCCCAATTCCCCAAACAGGCGCGCGCCCGTAAGACTTTGGCTCGCACTAACAGGTCGCTCCCCCCCCAGGCATGCAAACAGTAACACTCCTTTAACAAGCGTCTCAGTGACTCTTCACACCTCATGTTTATTAATGTTCTTTTTCACTGAATTGTTTTGTTTCTTTTTTTTTTTTTTTTTTCAACAATTAGATCAGACTTGTCTCGTCATGCAGAACATCACGCTATACAGCTTTAAAGGGGTCAGAGGTCAAGCTGGCACCTCATGCCAGGATCTGAGTCCACCTTCAATGTCCATGTAGCGAGTACTGTATGCCGATTGGTCAGGCTTGCAGTTCAAGCCAGCCAATCAGGGCAAATCACGTGGGTGAATGATGTCAATCACCGCATCAATATTGGCCGCTTCATTTTGGAGTGGATCTTATCTTACGATTTACGTTGTTGCCTCGGGACATCGAATTATCCTCCCTGGAAGTGTAGCACTCCGTCATGACCTTTACACTGGCGCTTCAGCTCTCTGTGGAGGCCAGGCCAGAGCAAACGATAAGGAAAAGCAATTGAAATCAGACACACGATCGGGGCAGTGTTTGTCCAGGGGAAGAGGAGCGATTTCAGAGAGCCAGGCCTTCGCCTTACCCAAGAGATCACTATCCCAGTTGTCTGCTCCTCAGACATCGCTGCTAACAGACTTTGGCACGGGTCCCTTGTCAACACCTCGGTAATATCTGAAAGCTGGGGGGATGTCGACCAACTTTGTCCTTTTTCCGCACCTTTGAAGTCTGGTGAGTGCTCACAGCCCTTAGGGAGCACCAGAAACTCTTTGCTGAGGCTAGAAGGAAATCAGGTGCTTGAGAAAAAAAAAAACCCTGATAAGTGGGTAACCTCTAAAAAAATCTTATCCTGAACTCGCTGTTCCTTACTTTGCAGTTTACAGAGTGAGGTTTGAACACAGTTTCACAGTGGAGAAATTCCCATTTCCTTCAGCAGTCTGCTATCTGCCTCTATCATCACTGAGTGACATTTCCCCTCTGAACACACACCCTGGGAACGAGCTCCTGATTTCCCTTCATCCAGTGTGTTTTTTTCCCCTCTTTCATTGCAAGACAAATTTAAATTTCTATTTCTTTAAAACATTGCTTGTAAAACATTTTTGACAGAGAGTGAGTTCACGATCTCAGCGTTTACTGAGAGGTTCTACCTCAGTCAGGCTAAGTTAACAGCTAGCAATCTGTGGTCTGTTAACAGAGGACTTGAGATAATTTAGAATGAGCAGATCAACAATGTAGCGGAGTATATAAAGTATGCATTTAAGTGTTTGAGTGATCATAAAAACATTCATGATTTTGCAGATGAGTTTCTACACAGAAAAGGAGAGCAACCAACACACAGCCTTGATTGAGGGTCAGATATACTCAAGTACACAGCCGCAAGGATATTTCTGACAGGATTACTGCACAAAAAAAAATATTCTTGTACAAATGTACGGGTAAAAGAGTTTACACTCAACCTTTTACCATCCTTTCTTCAACCTTGCTTCTAATAATATGCCATTTTGGAGGTGAAGTATGCAATGTGTATGCAATGAAGTATGCAATGTTGTAGCGATTGGTTACAACCGTTTTTGTAATAGCACAGGCTACATTATAAAGCTATGTATGCTGTTTTAGATGGAGGTCACTTTACATGTTTATTGAATGTTTCAACTTTTGTTTTGACGACTGACTTTTTTTCTTACAGGTCATCCTTGCAACAACTTTTCGTATTAGTTTTTCTTTTTTCCACAATCTTTTTTTTCCCCCAGTCAGCAGCACTTGGTTGGATGCCATAATGTACAGAAAATGCATGAATAAATGTGTTGCGTGTTGCTTAATGATAATTTTGCATTTGCTTCAGGCGGTCCCTCGTGACCTGTCAAACCCGACACTACCCAGGAAACAGAAAAAACGCCTAAACCGCTTGTCATCTGCCTGCAGCATGTATGGTGAACGATCCAGCAAACATCATCACTCATAGAATCTGACAAACTACAACAGAATTTACTATGTAAAGACTCAGGCAGGTTTTCAGCTATTTCAGCATAAAGAAATGCACCAAGAATAACAGAAAACATGAAGGGAACTCTCAGGAGAAATTAAAACAGCTGAACTGGGGCTAAACTCTTATAATCGGGCATCAGTAATGCTGGAATCTGGATGTACAACAACATCTTAAGTACCTACAAAATGGCGGGCCACATATAGCAGCAAGGGGGACGGTGAGAGTAAATGTTACTGTCGTTTTTAAAATTTAATTGCACATTATTACTCCTATGTCCGTACAATCAGCTGCCTGCACCTAGGAATATCACGCTGGGTAGACAAAATGACCCAAAAGTGTTAATTATGCAATTAGGGGTCTGAAGGTACCCAGATGAGAAATTGATGAGTCTATGGCCAGGGAACGTAGAGGGTAAACTATCCACTTGAAAAAGGGTGGGGTTTTCAAAATAAATCTGGTGAAGTCCTTAACCCATACAAAAGCAATAGACAGGGTCTATCCCCATACTCCAGGTGCCTGTGGTTTAATTACAGTATGTCTGTGCAGTGGGATCTGTCCCTCATAGGGCCAGGCATAGAGAACTCTATATTGTCTATATTGTGTTTTTTTATCTTTTTTTGTCAAAGATTAAAAATGTGAGAATGTTCAGCTTTATTTCATTTATTTCATATTTATTTGAAGGTTCTGTGAGAGTGAGAGCTCCAGCCTTCGGATTGAAGCACATCAACATTATGGGAGACGTTCTACCGCTGGATCGTCCATGGCAACAGTGCTGGTCCGCACTGTGAGCCTGTGTCAGAATGTACACAGAATCTCACCAGTCAGTTCTGGTTTGTCCAGTGTATTTTTATTTGATGACACTCTTGTCAGATCAGTGTTGCGTTTGTTGTTATTGTGGCTCTTTTATTTATTTATTTATTTATTTACCTCCAAGCCCTCAAGTCAGTGCACATGGCAGAATCACAATACATTTCCTCTGAATCATTTATAAAGGGAATACTGGAGGAAAGGAGAGGAAAGGGAGAGGGGGGGAGAGAGAGAGAGAGAGAGAGAGCAGGAGGGATGAAGGAAAAACGAAAATGGCACAAGACAATCTGCTCTCAAGGGCAGACTCATTCCAAAACCAGGCCTGACATCAATATGCAAGTCGCTCCATCTGTTCTTTTACCCTTTTCCATATGCAAGGGGCGATAAAGCACACAGAGAACATGGCCCTTGCCACTAACCAGCCACTATTTACATTACATCTCCAGTAAAATAAGTGTTCCCCATTAGTGGTGTGGGGTCACCACAAGGTCGAACCCCTCTATGTGCCACTTCCCACTTAAGCTGGTTGAACACAGAGGTCAGTGAGTTACAACATAAGACAACGATGCCGTCATGCTCTTAGTTTTCTTCATTTTACAATAAAGAACTGGCACACAACAAAAACCTGTCACTGGGACTCTCCAGAGTAGTTTATACTGGGCTTTCCTGTTTGGGCCATCAAACTGCCGTTTGCACCCCTGACCCGGTGGAACGATATTTCAGTCACATTGAGGTGATGGGCCCATTTACTACGGTTAACTCGAACTATAAAGCACCCTGTATTAAACGTAAAGGTCCTCCACAGTCAAAATGACTTTTTCCACACACAGCAGTCATATTTTTCATCGCAACGGTAACTATTCATTCTTGTTGTGTGTGGCAGAGGCACTCTGGAGAGATTAAGAGGCAAATGTCAAATGCCATGGATGCTGGGTGTAAGAAGTGAAGGAGGGAAAAGAGGGGAAAAAGAAGGGAGGAGGGAGAAGGGAGGAGACAGACCACAGAAGAGGAAAGACATGCTAAATGACGTTACCCTGCTCCTTGTCCCTCAGTACAGGGTGTGTCACTAACACTACTTAACCTAATTTCCTTGTATAGTCTATGTACAATGACAATTAAAGGCATTCTATTCTATTCTATTCTATTCTATTCTATTCTATTCTATTCTATTCTAACACAACATTCTATTCTATGCTCTATGACATTTTAATCAAAGTAATGAAGCACCAGAAGTCTGGAAAGTAGCCCAGCTGGGTGAAGTATAGCATTAAGAAATACACTGGGAATTATGACATTAATATAACTATGTGTATATGGGCATTATAATGAGTGGGCAAGTCCGCTGTATCAACAGTGCTCACAGAAACATCAATTTCTGTATCCGGTTTTGCTGTCAGTCATGCTTGAAAACCAACGAAACTGAAAAAAAAAAACAAAATGTAGGGTATTTGTTTAATAAACTCCGGAAAATGAAACTCCTTTCAAACTTCTGCATATTTTTTTTTGTCACGGTAAAATCTCTGAAGAGCCAGAGATTCAAAAGTTCCAGCATCGACACAGTCATCACAGGGATTTGCGAAGCCATGTGAAAACATTCCCCCCAATCCTTTGAGCTTATCTTCAAGTATTAGCTCGTCAACAAGACAACAATGAGAATGTGAAGAGAGAAAGAGAGAGGCAGAGACAGAGAGAGACTTCTGTATGCAGAGATATGTGCACTAGGGAAAGACGTCTCTCTGCCACACCTCCCACCTCTGCAAGGGTGACCTGGTTTTCTCAAATCCAGGCTGTACTGCACTCCTTTAGCACACATGAGCATGCAAACAGCATGCCATCCTACAGCATGAGCGCAAAGAACACAGCTTTAAACTACGAATAATCCATTCCGACAAACAAAAGCAGGTAAATCTTCAACATTCCCTGCTCTCTCTTTCTCTCTCCCTCCCTCCCTCCCTCCCTCCCCCTCTCTCTCTCTCTCTCTCTTTCTCTCTCTCCCTCCCACATGCTGAACAATTTTAACACCTCCGCGTGCATATTGCTTGTAGCTAATTAGTTGAACTCAAATTGTTACCATGGCTACTACTGTTAAACCACCACCATCACCACCAGCAGACTAATAGGAACGAACACCTCTCTGCAGCGTGTCTCTGGGGCCATATAGTCCGTAATTGCCGGACAATCAAATAAATAAAAAAAAAAGAATAAAAAATAATGAGTAAAAATGGCATGACAGCAAATGCATGCTTTTGTGGTTTGTGCAAGTGATGTTTCCTGCAATTTACATGCTCAGTTCTCATTTCCTTTCAGTGTGTTATCAAGGAAATGGTGCGACAAGCAGGAAGGAGAAAGAAGCTCTTGTTTCGACGCAGGAAGTGGTTAAAAAAAATAACCAGGGGGTCGTTAAAAGAGCCCACAGAAATCCTTGGATACCCCGGACCACTGGTGCACATCCCCCCACCCCCACCCCCAGTGTACTCATCCACACCTCTCTGCTCCTTTCCGTCACCCACTTCCCTCAATTAATTTCCTGATATAATCAAGTGTGAGGCTGGGGTTCGTCATGGCGACAGCGTTGTCAAGACTACCCATCAATCAGACTGGCCTGCCTTGTTCCAGCAGCTCCCAAACAGTGCGAGATTTTTCATTTTAGGGAAAAGCCCTGTTTTTCAAATGCCAGGTTGGGGGAGTGGGGGAACTAATATCAGAGGCCAACTACAGAAATGAAAGCAAAGAACAAGCAAAGACAGCCTTTCCATCAATCCACTTGGTAGAGAACCTACCCTCCCATGCACCTCAGAAAGGTAATTTTCACTCCTACTCGTTGGCAGATGCGTACCTTTCACCTCTGCTGACACTTCTCTGCCTTTTCCACCTTGTCTTCTACATGCTAATTTTACACGGTCGTCGATCTAATGGCAGCGTCGCGCACAGGGGAGTTGTCGAGCCCTGCGGCGGAGGTGTGGAGAGGCACACACGCCGCGGGCACGTGCTCATTCCCATCAGCCTTATCTCTTATCTCTATTCATCACCGTAAAATTACCCTGTCAGGATGGCCTGTCCCGCCGGTGTCAGCAACGTGGAGTGAGACGTCACCCTTTAGCCGTGGCAAAAGCAGCTTCCCTTCCATTCCCGCCTGGTGTGACAAGGCAGTTTACTCTCACGCCTCACCCTAAAGTAATGCCCGATTCAGACCCTACAGCCGGGAGGAGAGACCCCCCCCACCGCTGCAGGAACCGGGAGGAATCAGCTAATGATCTGGGCTGGATCAGGACAGGACCCTGGAGCAGCTTGTGTGTTTCGACGCTACAGCCACTTCGCAGAGTGACCGCTGTTAACGCTGTTAACCTAGGGACAACAGACACAAATTAGCTGATAGCTAACTCTGGTGCAATTGCTTTTAATTGTCCACTGTCCCTGTACAAATAAACAATAAAATAAATAAATGAGTGACCACAAAGACTCCTCTGAGCCTTAACGAGCATATCAGTCATACCAAAAAAGAAGTCGACTAGTCGCTCTTTGCCTTATGTAACATACAAGACCTAGAGAAGGGTTCTGTGCATGAATAAAAAACTGTATGCATTGAAAGACTTTGCAGAAAGACAGATACAGGAGTGTACACACAAAAATATTCAACCACACAAGCACAAAAACGTTTTCAAAATCAGTTGTCTGATCCTTGTCCTACTGCATGTCTGCTGCTCTTACTGACACTGTGCTACAGAATGACACAGTCACATGACCCACGACTAGTCGACCCGATGTCCACTGCACCAACTAGCGGCCAGACTAGCCAACTATCAGACTAATCTACTAGTCGTGTCAGCGCAACCCCAAATGTGCTTTTCGCCACGGCACAAGCACTAGCGTTGTTATATCTGTGGTAGTTGCAGTGCTGAAGGTACAACCACGTCTCCTTATTTACAGAACTATACAGGTACCACGTCATCTAATCGCAGGGGAGCTTGATCCTCTCCAGCCCCTCTTCCTTTTGTGGTGCAGGATCAGTAAACAAAATTAGGCCTTTATATTGACTGATTCGTTTTGTAATCCCCATTGCAGGCTGAGAGGTGAGGGGGTGGCGGTGGAGTTCAGCTCAGGTTAGGCAGGAGTTCTGAGGAGCCTGAAAAGAGAGTAGGACAGGAGACCGGACCGGTCCCCAGGGGGCTGTCTGTCCGGGGCCAGTCCCACTGATGTGTTTGACAGCCACAGCACCAGTGCGAGTGATCGCCTGAGGAAAAAGTCAAACCCCCTCTCCCCAATTCCACCTTCCCCCCACGTTTCTGACGAGAGAGAGAGAGAGAGAGAGAGAGACTCGCTCAATCCCGACTATTAACCCCCATCTGTACATGTCACATGCGGAAACACTCCTCCAGGGATCTCATGCGGAACGAGACTCCCCTCTTCCCTGAAAACGAGCTCCCGGCTCCTCGGTGATATATGTGACAAACTGAAGGAGAAGGAGCTGGATTTGATTATGAAACCGACTCTGGTTTAATTAGCCCTGTTTACAATCGAATGACAGCTAGAACAAATGAGGTAATGAAATTAGATGGCTATAAAGAGTATAGACCATCGAAAACGGGGGGAGGAGGAATTGGAAGACCTCGCCATGAACTGTTTTTAGGACTCTCCAGCTTGACATGATATTTAACCACATGTGACAGAGTTGGAAAAAAACAAAAAAACAATTATTTCTGTATTTGTCTGTATTCTTTTTTCCCCGCACACCAGCTTCTGTAACTTCACCAACACTGCAAAGACGGGCTCTGATTTGTCACTCTGCATCTGGCTGGATGTCAGGCTGCCTCGACTGGACGGGAATGACAAAGAAGACAGAGGTTCTTTGAAGTTCTGCGATTGGCTGGAACAGTAGGGGCGACATGATGGAAGCTCTTTGTACGGCTTTGATTGGCTGGAACAGCAGGGATGAGATGGGTGGAAGCTCTTTGTATGAATGTGATTGTCTGGAATGTTTGTGCTCTGGTCAGCTTATTTGCTCTATAACCATAATCAAGAACAATAATCAAGAAGTTGGTATAGCACAGTGGCACACTCTTCTTCAGCACTCTGAAACTCATCTCCACCCTTGAATGGGGAGCAGTAGGAGAACAGCAGGTGGCTTCTCTTGCATCAAACAACACATTAAAAATGTATGCTTTTCAACCAACACTCCAGTTTATGTACAAAAAGTATAATTTGTATGTGTTTAATGTTTGCTTTTTTCACTGGTTACAATAAAGAGAGTAACAGATAGATATTTAGAGTTTTTTTGCTCTAGATAATTAGCTTCATTTACCCTGCTTTTTAATTATGACTTTTAAACCCCAGATGGCAACTGAAGTGTTTACCTTGAATGGATGTTCACCACCGTTAGTTTGAATTTTTACATAAACTATTAGCTGACGCAAGCCAACTTGTACATTTTTTGAAACAGTATTATTTAGCAAAGGTGCTACGACCTCTTCATTTGAGTATGATGCTCCACTCATACTTGTACTAATGCAATTCTGCAGCTTTAGATTTAACTTGGGAAAATGAATGCACTGCAGGTCACAGTCACACACATTTTTGTAGGTGTACATTCAAACATACGACTGATTATCTACCCTCATATACGGATGAGTTCTCTACCCTAGGAGAGAAATCCAATCACACACAGATACATGGACATTATGGTTCTCTACGAAAGCCCACAATTTAAGACAGGGGAGGGAAAGGGAGAGGAAGAGGGACTGAAAGAGACAAGAGCGGGAATGTAAGAGACCTAGCTGGTAGAGAGATGGCACGGTTCAGTAAATTGCCCTCAAGAAGCAATTTACAAAACATGAGTTTGTACATGCATTAAAGTAACGTGGACAGTATGCAGCTGCCACTGAGAGGGTAAAGGTAAATTATTAAATGTGGAAACAAGATGGAGGAATTCAGCATTCAGCTCAAGCTGGGATGAGCACTCAGTAATGCAGTTCGCAGGGTGTTGCCGTCGAGATGGCACAACCTTGACAACCACCAGCGCTTCTTCGCCGAACCTATTTAAAGAAATCGCACTTCTTAGTCCCACGACAGCTGAGCAGCGAGCGCGGAAAACGTACACCCCGGAAAAACCTCCTGGTTATACAGGGGTGTTGGCAGAGTGTCTGCGGCAAGCAGATTATGTGGTTTGTGGCTTCCGGTATATTTTTAAAGGGCACATCTTACATTTACACACACAAACACACACAGGCCCATGCTAAAGGAAAACATTTGGAGAGACAGAGAGGGGCATTCATGAAATCTGGCAGATAAGATTAAAGGGGAGCTGAAAAGGAAGGAAACTAAGAGCCGGTATCAGATGAAGATTATGAGAGATCTAGAATATTCTGTCAGTGATGGAGATGCAATTTGCTTCTTTTGGCAGGGAAACGTGCGCACACTTACTTTGCAGCTCTTGCTGAAATAACCTGTCTTATCACTGCGCGTTAGAAATTCCCCACAGGTTGTTTTTGTCTTGTTATTGCTCTAGCCCCTCTTACAGTGGCCGGGGCGGGTTTTCATCCTTCTAAGGAATTTCCCGGGGGCTGAAAACTCCTCGCTCCAGTAGGCCCATATGCTTTGACTCGCTCACCTGCCGGTCAGCGAAGCTCCAAGCACCAAGCCGTTATTGATAGCGTCTGGGCAGAAGGAAAGGAGGTGGAAAGGCGAGGAAGTTAATCTAGACCAGCGCCCCCAGCCCCCAGCCCCCACCCCATTGCCCCTGCAGTCGCCCCTCTCAAGCTGGGAATGATGCATGAAAGCCAGCTTTCGGGCGGAGATGATCAGAGCGCGCTCAGGGCCCAGAAGCCATGGGAAGCTGTTTGGTGGCAGATGGCGGCACCAACCCCAAGCAAGTCCAAGCAAGAGCGCTGCTGTCTTGTGTGGAGAAAAGGGGCGATTTCACACATGCGCCTCGCCACAGAGCTGCGAGAGAGCAAGCTGACTAGAGAAAAGCATCTCAGCATGGAGGCCAGGCAGCCAAGCGTACTCCTCACATCCACTCTGTATGGACCTGCAGTCTGATTCAGGCAACTGGATCAAGACATTTTGCCCTTTTTTTTTCTCCCTCTCTGTTGGAGTTTTCCTTTCTCAGAAGTCATGTGACTCTGTCTTGGAGTTTGACATGACTGGCTGCACCACAGTTCCTGTCACCCTGAGGGCTAGTGTCAATCAATTCTCCTTTTTTTTGAAAAAAAAAAAAACTAATTTAAGATTAGTTATTATTCTACACTTTTCCAAAGATTTCTCACAGACAGAACGTAGGATTTCACCCAAAGGCAAGGCAGAAAGACTGCAATGCAGGGGCCAATTCTATACAGGAGCAACGCTATACATAAAACAGCGGGAGGACTTTACACAGGCGTAACTGCCGTATTTACAGACGAGTAACAGCGCGAAACGGAGCCAAGAACAATAACGCCGCCGTAAATCCACGGACTGATCAGATGCGATACAGCGGCAGAACTGTAAAGACCAGAGAATGTATTTCAGTTAAAAAACACGGACGGAACTCTGCTGTCAGATTAATATCCTGTGGTTGGGTGAGCGAGCCCCGGAGAAACAGGATTTAATAAAACGCGTCACCCATTTATGGCGGACACATTCGGTGTTTTATTCCTCGCATTCATACATTACATTAAGAACAAACAGGCAGGCTTTCATAAAACAGGCATAAATAAAATATACCTGCCCAACATGTAGATATATATAAATGGGCTCACTCTCCTTTTTATTTTTCCTTTTGCAATGGGCTCAGCTTGTTTCTGGATAAACTACATTATTAAAACAAATTGAATCCAGCCCGCAGAGGGAACCGCGCACATGGAGAAAATGTATTGGTTTCCCACAAAATGGAAGTCTGCGTGAGATTGCAGCGCCGGGAGTCTTCTTCCGAGACGTAACTCCAGGTCACCTTCCAGCAGGAAAAAGGCACATGGAATGTGCCTCGCCCCTGCTTCACAGATGCTTCACAGGGGCTTCACAGAAGCTTCACAGTGAGAATAAGGGAATAAGGGCAGTACTGGCTGAAGTGAGGCTTCATGAGCCTTGTTAGGGCGGAGCTATACTCAGCTGTCAATCACTGTCCTGTTTGACCAATCAAAAACATTCTCTCAACACTCATTGCTTCAACACCATATATGGTAGCCGTTCCCTTTTTAGTTTAGATGAAACCTCAATTCCCCACCAATACTTCGACTATGAATTCACAGAAAAAGGCATATTCAACAAAAACATTTTCCTAAACTATTCTCATTTAAGTCTATACTCAGACTGAGTGAGATCATGACTGAATATATTGTAAAGAGAAAGGAATTTTCAGAATCTTGTTCTCTAGCCATGTGCCATGACGGCCAAAGGTTATAACAGCCACAGCTAAACTGGCAATTTTTCAATCCGGAAGGAACAAAAGTTATCTACCTTTGAGCGCCTTATGATACACAGATAACAGGAAATAATAACTAATAAAGAGCTCATAAAATATAGCATTTAAAATGATTTAATTTGATTTCACAGAATTAAGCTCCACTTTAAACTCTACTTGTAATTAGCCTCATTCTCTTACTTGATGAGAAGAGAATTCAAAGATAAAGGAGACTTAAAAGAACACTGTTGTATCTGCCATTAGCGTATTCAAGTTATTCCCATTTATTAATCATGTGAAAATCAATGAAAAATGTCCTCCTCATACGACCCTCTCAGATATTCCCTCACAGCACACACATGCAAGTGGCTAAAGTTTTTGAACATGTCACAAGAAATATATCCATGTAGCTCAGCAAGAGAATAAACAGAAACTGACACTAGATCTGGCGAAAATCAGATTCCACAGGAGATTATCCTCGTAGGCTAAACATGCCGTGGGTGCGGGCTTTTCGCCATCATTCTGCCAGCTCTGAACTGGAACATCGTACCGTAATCTTATCTTAGGGGCTACCCCGTGCTCCAGGGCTGGTAGCGTGGTGGGCGTGGTGGCGGCAGTGTCGGCTACATGCAGCTCCCAACTTGCCCGTTAAAGACAGCCGGGGTGGCACCCAAACTGCTGACTACTAAAGGTGGGCGAGGGAGGTTTCATTAAACCAAAAACGGGAGGGGCTACCATATATCACCTGTGACTGACCGATTTGGACCAATGACTGCACTGGCTGTGGAGGGAAGGACCATTTTGACTGGTTCACACAAGTAAGTGATTGACAGCTGAGTGTAACTCCACCCTAAGGCGTGTTCTTGAAACAACATTTCAATCATGGCTAGTTCTTACCACTACCAACCTGCAGCACTATTTTCGTGAACGTTCCAGAAAACGCATTTGTATAAGTGTAAACGTGCTCGGGTTCAGTGGTTCAGAGAATTGTTAAGGCCTGCCCTGATACAGTAACTGTCTGAGGAACCGTAGTTGCCAAATGGAAAATTGTGTTTCAAATCCCCGGGGCCACCTCATAAAATCGATGTAATACCATCGCTCCGCTAACAGGAGAATGTGGAGATAACTTCCATCTTACCTTCCTGGTTCTGACTGGGCAGGTAATTGAACTGGGGGGTATAGTCATCAGCGAGCAGGCACGAAGAGCTCTGACCTTGATTTAGCACGAGGTACTGTACATATCCATCAGTGCACAAAAGCACTGTTCCACAGAGACTCATCATAAAGACCGGGAACTTCCTGACAGTTATTACCTCCGGCATTCCCACAGCAGCACCTTCCTGCCCGCCACACTGTTTATCTACTGAAAAAAAAAAACACACCATGAATTTCAGAATCATTCATTGTAATTTTCACGTTTTCTTTGCCTCTCTCACCCATGTATAGTGAAATAGTGAATGCGGAGTGACACAGTGGGGACTGAATCAATTTCGGTTTATCAACAGGTTTTTATTTTTTTTTAATAGAAATTTTTTCCTCTATGGTGTCAAGGCTCAGGATCAACATAATGCAAAACACCGCCATGATGACCCGGAGGTCTTTAATCAGCGGGGGCCTCCTTCTCTCACTCAAGGAGCCTCGCTCTCCCAGGGGGCCGTCTGATTGGTGCCGAATCGAAACGGGGTAAATATTTGCGCAGGGCCTTTGTGAATTGAGCGATTGTTTTCAATTTGCAGCTGCCATTGAAAAGGAAATTCACCAGGGAGAGGCCTGAGAGAGAGAGAGAGAGAGAGAGAGAGAGAGAGAGAGAGAGAGGAACTAAAATCTACATGAGGGGCTCTGGATACCGCAGGACTACATTTCCCACAATTCCCAGCTGCCACTGCCCCCCCCCCGTGACCCCCCCAAAACCCCCACCATCACCAACACCACCCCCCTTTCTACCCACATGCCTGTCTGATGAATGTGGGTAGAAAGAATGCTATGAACTGATATAGCAGGACACCTGAGCATCCCTCCACAGGGAGCCCCAGAAGGCCAGAGGAGGGGCAGCAGCAGCTGTTGTGGGTCTGATACAGGGCTGATGGCACACCCCATCCTGACCTGGAGGTGAGGTCTGTTGGGACCAGCCAGAGCTCTCAATGGCAACGCCTGCATGGTTCATACGACTAAGACTGAAATGGCCGAACCACCACCACCCCAACGCCCCCTACTGACCCTTCCCCGAGAGCGTAAGGGCAGACACAGGGTTTCGCTCACCCCATTTTCTACCAGCGCACGAACTTGTGAACATGCTCCGTAAAGACCTGGGCAAGGTTCTGGGGTGGGGGGGGGGGTGCAAGCCACGGGCGTTAATTGCATCTCTGGGCTCACCAGTCAAAGTAACCCAGTTCCGCTTTTGTCCAACATGACAGCTGAGGGGGCTCTCGCAGGCGGGGCCCGGCGGTGAAGATGGAGCACGGGAGTGCAAAGTGCAGAGACTCCCGGATCACAGCGCCTCCTTACGATGCATCATCCCGGAGCTGACACCAGCCGGGCTGGGTCAGGACTAACTAGGACACCAGGGAGGCGGGAGAGAGGCTGTCCTGAGCGGTCTGAGCCAAAGTGCGTAAGACTGGAAGCAACAGCGCTCATGACTAAAATAGTGCGATGGCAGGAGGTACAGGAGGAAAAGCACATTTGTCTGCTGAGGCAGTAAAATGGTTCCATTAGCCCCATTGTGCCATACCTGCTACATGCATGTTCTGCATATATATTTAGCACCAGCAATCTCCATACTGCACTCCTAGCCCGCTACGACTACTTCATTATGTTTCCTTTGTCTTTTTTCTCACAAGTATTTTGGCCTTCTCTGTTTTGTTAATATGTGGTTGAAGCACATTGATTTCAAGACTAAAATGTCTTTCCCAGATAACTGTTTTAGTTAACTTGTTAATTAAAGGAGAAGAGGGATTTGATTTAAAAGCCATAAAGAACCTACACAGAGTTCAAATGGGTTATTTGAGATAACTATTTTGGTGAAAAAAAATGGGTGTCTCTCCTACAAATATTCATGCATTTGACATGACCATTGACTCTTTTGTCATCATGCAGGCTTTCTCTTAAAGAGAGATTCTGTGTCTAAAAGTGAACCCAGTTAAAGAACTTTGAGGGGCTGTGGAAACCACGGGACTACATTTCCCACAATTCCCTCTTCTGAAGCAGGAAATGACACCTGAAGTCAGTCAGCTTATTAGTCAAGGGACTTCCTCTCATACATTTATACTTACAAATATGCCCTTAAACCTTTAAGAAATATACTTCACCTGACAGAAAGCATCTGGAGGCCCATCCTATTTATTCCCTCTATTCTCACATCAGTAGGTGTGTTTTTTGATGCAGTTTTCTTTCTGCTTACTGAAACAGATAGACTTTCAGTAAATGTGTCCTCTACCCTTCTGCAGTTTTTCATTTTTCAAATTATAATTGTACAGTGATATGAATTCTTTGGGAATACAATGCCAACGTCACGCCTACATTAGAATTCTAACCATGAACAGAAATATCTTGTTCCAAAACACCCGGAAGACCAAGCCTAAATTAAGACAATAACTTACATTGAAATCAGGGAAATATAATTGCATGGGCACCAGATGATTCACTTCATTTCAGGAGGTCGTTTTCCCCACCCTGCTTTGCACCGCTGACTTTACAAGATATAAGGATGCAAAAATTTACAAGAGCAAAAAGGAAATGGTAGTCTTTACTTAACTTCGAGTGCATGCAGAGAGCGATATATAATCGAGCTGTATGTCTACTGACTCGCCTCAGCTGTGGGTCAACTCTACCTCGGGCCAGCCGAAGGTGTTTTCACAGCAAACTGACCCAGACCCACAGATTTCTGGCCAACACCAAATAGGATATTATGTTGGCCCCGAGCCCAGACAAGTCCAGAGGAAGTAGGCGTGTTTATCCTGTGTGAAATACCAGATTATGAAGTGTCTTATTCGCTGCTCAGTCCTGGCTGGGAAACTGGGTTTTGTTTGCATACGGTAACATTAACAGCTTCACTCTAAAATTAATAAACATTCAATCCCCACAGCTGTATTCAGTATATACAAATAATAAGCACCATGTACCACAATTTCCCAAAAACAAGGATAGGACAAAACTACTATCAGGATTTCTGTGTACAAAAATGATCCCATGTATCTAGTTATAGGATTAGGACTGGAAGGAACCACAGAGGTCTGACTCAATTCACACACTACACTTCAGCAAAGCCAATAGTTGTAGACTACAATACCCATCAACCCCAGCTCAACTGGAATCATTCATCAGAGACACATTAGGGTTGGACCTGTATAGCACTTCAGCCACCCAGTCTGAGTGGCTCACATCATGGAAATTTCAATTACATCATACGTGGCCTAGGGTACATTATTAAACCAACCAAGAATACAGTTAGCATAATTTTTCATGAGAATATCATTTTCTGATGCACTTAGATTCAAGGCAGACAGCACCCTGGTTGAGTGAATGCTGTCATGCAATGTTTAGCTATGCTTACCTCTTGTTAATGTTCCTTCAGACTTTAAACAGATTAGTTTGGTAATCAAGATGGTTGACCCATACGTCCAGATTCAATCTTTCTGCACATATAGACAAAAAGCCCACAAAACTATCGCTCAGCAGCAGGGCAAGAGAGAGAAAGGATCTGACCCAGACGCAGAGTGTATTGAGCCAACATGCTGTTCTGAGAGAATTTACAGTTTGTTTACTGGACAGAGCGAAGGCTGCTGGAGGACGATAGCCCATAGATCCTTATGGAGAGCGAGGGAGGAGAACGCCTCTTTTTCCAGTAGTTATAGCTAACCCCTGTCTCTACAAGCAACTGCTCCACACTGTTAGTGTGAGACCACAATGAAATATACTCACAGGCAGTTAAGGACTCCTGGCTTTGCAGCTGTTTCATTTGTCAGCAGACACAAAACAACCAAAAATACAAAGATACAGTGTACAGAAAAACAGAAGTGCACACACACGTTCTCGCACTGACACTTACACATATGCACACATGCAGCAAAAAGCATGTGTATGAACACACACACACGGAAATGCACAACTCAAAAGCACTTATGGTTGCATGCATAAGCATACACTGTCACATGTCTAAACACATACAAATGGACAATGACAAAGAATTTGTGCATGCATGCAAACATACAAACACTCAACACGTATTCACAAAACTCCCATGCACATACACACACACACACACACACACATATTCGCACATACACTTGCACACCAGCACACCACGGCCAGGTTGTTCTCATACACACTGCTGGTCTGTCTGCATTGTTTACGGAGAGCGGTCTCCTTGAAGGTGACCGTTTATCTGAATCAGACTCCTTATCTGTGTGATTACAGCCAGATTCCCGCACACTGCCTTTTACAGAAACTCCCCCAGGCTGGCTGATAAATAAGCCGAGGCGACATGTCTTTGACTGAATTCGTAATGCAAAATTCATTTATCACCCCATATTTATGTCACCCCCATCGCAACAAAGTGCCTTCTCAACAGGCAGAAGCACAACTTCACACAGAGGGATGTTTTCAACACTGGGCCAGTGGGGCTTATTGGAATGCAAATGTCACTGGAATCCCAAACTGTATAACACACACCGCTAAGCAATGACTGCAATCTGTCAATGGCACATAATCTCCAGCCTGTGACCTTTCTGCTACAGAAAATGTGTGTGTGTGTGGTGTGTGTGTGTGTGTGTGTGTATGAGTCTATGTATGAGTTTGTGTAAGTTTCTGTGTGTGTGTGTGTGTGTGTGGTGTGTGTGTGTGTCTGTGTATGAGTTTGTGTGAGTATGAGTTTGTGTGAGTTTTTGTGTGTGTGTGTGTGCATGTATTTTTGTGTGTTTATACATGAGACTATGAATATGTGTGTATATGAGTGTGTGTGGGTGTGTGTGTGTGCGTATGAGTGTATGAGGAGTGCGTCTGTGTATGTGTGTATGTATGGATGTTCGTGTGTGTGTGCGTGTGTGTGTGTGTGTGTGTATGAGTGTATGAGGAGTATAAGTGTGTCCGTGTATGTGTGTATGTATGGATGTTTGTGTGTGTGTGTGTGTGTGTGTAACCTGTAATTGTATAACACCAGGTGACACAGGTGCATACAGGTTTTATTCCATCATGCGCTCAAATATCTGTCAGAGCTTCACGTCTGCAGTAGTGTCCATATCAGGCCTGCCAGGTGTGTCCAGCACCTGCTGCTTTCTCACAGCTTGTACCCCATCTCAGAGACAGTTACCTGGGGAATGGGGGCACTAAGGTGGGGAGCGAGGAGTCAGGTTATCGATCTCTCATTATAACTGCACCCCATGGCCATTAAGACCCACATTCAGAGAAAGCTGCTTAGCACAGTCTTCTTGCACTGAACACCCTGGCAGGAGATGAAAAACATCTAAATACACTAAGCCCCCATAAAAAACATAAAATGAGAAAAAAAAACAAATTTAAAAATGAAATAATGAATCACAGACCTTCTCCATTCTCTGACGTTGGCGTTCCTCTCTCTCTCTCTCCCTCTCCCTCCCTCCTCTCTCTCTCTCTCTCTCTCTCTCTGCTGTCCAAATGTTGACAGGAGGAGCGGAGCAGAAGAGGGACCATTACATAATCACAGCGTGAAAGCTGGCACCGGCGCGCGGCCCGTCGGGAGACCAGCTCTCCATTTGCGCGGAGCTGGCAGGCGGATGACGAGACACAGGGACGGGTCTCCGAAACGGCATGGACGAGAAGGACCTGCCATTACCGAACACGCTCAAATTTGGAAGAACAAAGAAGCGTTTACTCCTTTTAATAGATGAGAATTCTCCGTGCTCTCGCTCTCTCTCTCCCTCCAACTCCTTTACTGGCTAAGCTGATTCAGAATCTTTTCGCTGCTCGATTTGACCAGCCAGTGAGGCAGAGAGTTTCCACCTCCTTAATTATGCATTAGCTTTCTAAACCTCAAGCAAATCAGGGGTAACTAGTTCAACACAACACAGTTTTTCCTCAAACGCACAGAAAAGCAAATAATCTTGTTTTGTAATGGAGGGAGGGCTACACCTACAGCATGACGATTTTGAACATATTTAAAACCCCTTAAAAGGAGATAATCGCATTTGGTATGCGCTGTCACAGTGCTTCTAAATCCTGAAAATAATTCGAAAAAATCAAGAAGGATTCACGTCACACCGCACAACAAAACAGACTTTCTTACAACGTGTTCTTGTTAAGTGCTCCTGTAAGGATGAAAAGGAATCTGAGAGGGAGGGGGGAAAAATACAGTCTTCAGATCTAAACTCTCCCCAATAGGAAGTGACAGAGTTTGAAATTAGAAATAAATAATGCAAAGCGGCAGTTTGTCCATGACGGAGCTCCCATCGTCAAGCAGGGTTGGGGGGTGGGGGTGATGGTAGGGAATAGGAGAGTAATGGCATGAATTGGGGGTTGGGGGAGGGGGGCACAGGTCAATGAGAGTACTCCAATCCCCGCACTGCTGATACAGTTGCCCCCACACTTTCCATTCGCCCCATGGGCAAACTCGACCTTGCCATCCCCTCTGAATCTCCACTCAAGGGCACCGGGTTCGACCCTGACCCTCGCTCACACTCTGCTCAGAGGGTATGCAATATTCATTGGTGGGCTTATCTCCATGGCGGCGGCAGCAGCGAGCTGTGAGTTTTTTCAGCACAAAAAAGAAAAAAAAAAAAAAACGGCGAGATCCTGCACTTGTTTGTATTCTGGGTTTATATAGGCATGTATGCAAAATTATGCTGCTGGCAGAGACAGATTGACAGACTATACAATGGAGTACAAAAACAAGATCATGTTTAATCAATTTTTAATGCATTTTTGGGTGGCGGGAGGGGGGGGGGTTCCTTTCACTCCTGTCTTTTATGAGACCACTGAGATGCTCAGAGGAGGAGTGGGAGGTGTTGGGAACGAGGAGCAAGGAGCAGCCCCAACGGGTCTCTTCCCCAGCATGTGAAAATGTCTCGTCCCAGAAAAAAAAAAAGAAAAAAAAGTGTTCACTATTTTTACACCTCGCCCCCAATGAGCTGGCAGGGCCTGGCTGCGTTTCTGGGGCAGACGAACCCCCCCACCCGTTCCACCCCGTCCCCAGGCCCTCGCCTCTCCCATCATCCCACACATCCTTCCACAGCGAGACCAGCGCGGCGTCACCACGGGAACGCCCCGGTCGCCGTGCCTGGGAGCCCCTCTTCTTCTTCTTCTTCTTCTTCTTCCATGGCAGCCGGCGTTTCCACCCCGCGCCTCGCCAGAGAGCAGCTTGCCCCCAGAAGGACGCACTCCGCCGCTGTCGACAGCGCGGGCGGTGGCGGCGGAGCCGGGCGGAGACTCGCGCGCCTACCGCGCTTTCCCCCGTCATCGGCGGATATTTCTGGAGAGAGGAGGCACGGCCCAGTAAAAGCCCCTGAAATGGCAGGCAGGGAGGGCTATTTCAGTGCTGCCGCTGCTCAGAACAAAGGCAGGGAATACGTAATGATGCTAGAGATTAGCGGCAGTCCTTTTAGCGGTATTACCATTATGATAAGTACCAGCGGCCACAGCTACGGCGGCACCGGGAGACCAGGCTGGGCACAGACATTTTCAGGATTGGAGCAGATGAAGCGGTGAGAGCTGGATCTCCAGGGAGACTGATGCCGGACCTGATTTGAGCACTGCGTCGATTGATGAGTATTGATCGACGGGCTGAGGTTCAGCCCCGGCTGACAGACTGGTGTAAAAAAAAAAGTCGATCAAACAGACAGCTTTAGTGTCTTCATTTGCATATGGTCCCCCTTTTTTTTTTTTAAGGACCCAGACTGAAGATATTCCCAGCTTTTAATTCTGCTCGCTTCTGTCCTCCTCAGTTCCGTAAACCTTTGTTGTGCC
Organism: Albula goreensis; assembly: GCA_022829145.1. Classification (NCBI taxonomy): domain Eukaryota; kingdom Metazoa; phylum Chordata; class Actinopteri; order Albuliformes; family Albulidae; genus Albula; species Albula goreensis. The sequence continues at coordinate 35,098,712 of CM040751.1, read as the reverse complement.
GGTACTTGGCAATTCACATTTGCAGTACTCTGAATAAGCAAACATCACCAACTGAGGGCCAGTACATTGTGAATTGAAATTGTAAAAGATTTTTCTCTGTTCCGCAGAAACTATGCGTCGCTTAAAGGATACGGCGCTGGTACTTTGTCATCGTTATGGCTCATTGGACTGTGCTTGGTGACAGAGCTGGGAAATGCGCAGATTACACAAACGAGAGGACATGAGATCATTTCAGGGAACGACTTCAACCCCAGAACTCCTCCCTGCCCCTGACTGCCTGACCCGCGCGGGAGAGACACACAGGGGCCGAGGCTGATCCTACACTGTGTATGCACTGCGGCCCCCGCCCCACCACCACCCCCAAAACTAATAACACACGCACACATGACCACTCAACACATACACACAACTCTCCCATGGAACTCACACAATTATAGATACTCACACATGCACAGGTTCAGAAATATGCAAGCAATTACAAACACACACCACAGGCGCACACACACACATGCACACACACACACACACACACACACACACACACATATTCCCACACACCACACAAACACTCAACACACATACTCAACACTCCCATGGAAACAAACACACACAATTATAGATACTCACACATGCACAGGTTCAGACTTATGCAAGCAACTACAAACACACACCACAGGCACCCGCACACACACACACACACACGCACACACATATTTCCTCAAACTTTCTCCAAAATAAAACGCTTCATTACAACTCCAGGGTTTATGTGTGGGTCGCTCTCCTCTCTCTCTTCTCTCGTTAGGTTTTAGCGAGAGTTGAGAGCGGCTTGCTGGCAGTGGCCTGAGGTACTGCGTTCCTCTGGAGGACTGAGCAGAAATCGCGCGGAAAACCCCGCAAGAAGCGACTTCAAGCCCCTCAAACGGCACAAACGCCGAACAAAAGCACACTCTCATGCATCGCAGCGGGTGAAAACGAGCCAATTAAAAATACTGGTTCTTCTCATCCCTCTTCATCACAGATGTATGGGCTGCTGTAGATATCTGGGGATATTCAGCTCTGCAGCTCTGCAGGTCTGCAGCATGCAGCCCCACTCAGAATACTGCAGCTGGTGCACTGAACAGTTCTACACTTTCAGTGCACCGAGATTTTTCAACAAGCCAAGTTTCATTTCAAGTATGTTCTTTCAATGACCAAAGATGGCAAACCACCCACCCACCCACAAGCAAGTACTTTTAATTTCAAAGTGAGACTCACCTGTTTAAATAAATGTTAAATACAAAAATAAAATTAAATATGGACTTCTGAAAACATGCCCTACAAATTAATAAAGCACAACTAGGAATGAGCGATGCACGACACCAACGCTGAAGTGATCAAGGACTAAATTGGGAGTAGCTGGAGACGGGTGAGTCCACGTACCTCTACATCCAGAAAGGGCCTTTCAGTAGGAAACTGTGACAGCATTGGCAGGTGGAGAGGAGGACTCCTTCCTCAGGTCCGTCACACTCGGAGTTAACAAAGGAGGAAGAGCAGCCGCTGACGGAGCGGACGCATTAGCCGGGGAAAACGTGGCCGTCGGAGACCAGCGGGTCGCGGAAGAACGCTTGTCAGGAAGCAGCGGAGCCTCGAAGCTCGACGACTCGGCGACGGAGCTAATCACAGTAACGTGCTGAGCGGTTTCCTAAAATGCGCCTGTCAGAGGCGGCATGCGCGCTAAGCTCAGCCTGTCCTCCCCCACTGTCTGACACGTCCCTTTAACTCAATACTGACAGGACCACGCGCCAGAAGAACACACGCACGCGGCTGTGTGTGTGTGTGTGTGTGTGTGCGCGCGCGAGTTTGTCTGCCTGTGAGTGTGTGTCTCTGTGCGAGCGTGTGCGCTCACGCATGGGTTCTTTCAGACAAATCCTCCACATCTGGCATTGGGTACTGGTCCTGACAAGGGATTAACCTTTTGTTTTCATGAGCGGAGACCTGGGAGTAAAATCCCGGGACTGCGGGCCTCCCCACTGGGTCAGTCACTGACAGACAGGACGCAATCCTCTCCATATAAAAGCGATAGTCAGCCGGGCCGATGAAAGAACAGCGGCCGCTGTTAGCGGATCACTCTGTATGTTAATGACCGGTCTGTTAGTGACACCACAGGTGCAGCGAGAGAACAGGAGAGGAGAGGGAGGAGGAGAAGAGAGAGGAAAGGAAATGAGTGGAGAAGAGAGGAATGAAGAGGAGTAAAAGGGGGAGAGAGAGAGAAGGTGAGGGAAGGAGAGGAGAAGCAATGAGAGGAGTGGGAGTGGAGAGAGGGAGAGAAGAGAAGAGGAGAAGAGAGGAGAGGAAAGTAGAGGGGGAACGAGAGGAGGAAGAGAAGGAGAGGAGAGAGGAACAGACAGTAGAACACGGGCATGGGAAAACAGAGGGAGAGAAAAGGGGAACAGACAGTAGAACACGGGCATGGGGAAACAGAGGGAGAGGAGAGGGGAACAGACAGTAGAACATGGGCATGGGGAAACAGAGGGGGAGGGGACAGTGGGAACATGGGGGGAAACAGAGGGAGAACAGAGGAGAAAAGCCTCCCCACTGGGGAACAGACAGTAGAACATGGGCATGGGGAAACAGAGGGAGAGAAAAGGGGAACAGACAGTAGAACACGGGCATGGGGAAACAGAGGGAGAGGAGAGGGGAACAGACAGTAGAACATGGGCATGGGGAAAAAGAGGGAGAAAAGGGGAACAGACAGTAGAACACGGGCATGGGGAAACAGAGGGAGAGAGAGGGGAACAGACAGTAGAACACGGGCATGGGGAAACAGAGGGAGAGGAGAGGGGAACAGACAGTAGAACATGGGCATGGGGAAACAGAGGGAGAGGAAAGGGGAACAGACAGTAGAACACGGGCATGGGGAAACAGAGGGAGAGAAAAGGGGAACAGACAGTAGAACACGGGCATGGGGAAACAGAGGGAGAGGAAAGGGGAACAGACAGTAGAACACAGGCATGGGGAAACAGAGGGAGAGAGAGGGGAACAGACAGTAGAACACGCACATGTGGAAAAAGAGGGAGAGAAAAGGGGAACAGACAGTAGAACATGGGCATGGGGAAACAGAGGGAGAGAAAAGGGAACAGACAGTAGAACACGGGCATGGGGAAACAGAGGGAGAGAAAAGGGGAACAGACAGTAGAACACGCGCATGTGGAAAAGAGGGAGAGGGGGATTGTGGTGGGAATTTAAAGCAGTTTGGCTGACAGGTGGGGAAAGAGAGGTAAAGGCAGAAGCTGATGCCGGAGGTGAACTTAAGTAAACAAATCCTGAGGAGGCAACATGGCCGACCGACCAGGCAGCCGATGAGGAGGAAGGAGTAGGGGGAGAGCAGGGAGAAAGACCTCCCTAGCAGAAGACGCACGGCAGGGCGGTGGTAGCAAGTGGCGATGGTGCCGTGGCACAGTAGCAGCAGAAGGATGGAGGCTAACAGGAGCTCAGGATGCAGAGGGGATTTTTATGGGTGTGACACACTCAGTAGTCACGCAGGAGTAGCAGAAGGATGGAGGCTAACAGGAGCTCAGGATGCAGAGGGGTTTTTATGGGTGTGACACACTCAGTGCGGAGAGTCACGCAGGAGTAGCAGAAGGATGGAGGCTCAGCTCAGGATGCAGAGGGGTTTTTATGGGTGGACGCTCAGTGTGAGAGTCACGCAAAGTTCTGAGGCGCAGAAAGATGCGCAGAAAGATAAGAGCGACGTGTAGGTAAAACGATCCGCTGTGTGGGAAAGGAAGGCTTAAATAGCCTTGACTAACGGCAGCATGCGTGTCATCTGCTTTGACTAAAGAATAATGTTTCACAGGTGTGTCTGAAAGCCTGAAATAAGCACTCCGCAGCGCTGGGGGTGTAACCGTGTTCTGCCATCTCACGGACAGGCTCCTCTCCGCACGGCAGAGCTAGCAGGAGCGTTTTTCACACGGCTGCTCTGAGCACGGGGCGTTCCGGAAAAAACGGGGCTCCGCAGCTCCTGCGGCATCATGGAAACAAAACAATCCCCCCGAAAACCTCATGAATATTTACGCCCCGTGTTGTTGTCTTAAACTAGCGTATGGCTCTGAACCCAGGCTGGGCTGGAGGTGGGGGTGGGGGTGGGGGTGTGGGGGTGGGTGTTGTCATCTGAATTATTAAATATTCCACACTGAGCAAACAACACACTCTCCATGGGAAAGTTTCAGTCAACTACTTTACCTCTCTGTTTGTCTTTCAGGTAGCGTGTCAACCTCCCTTACGGTTATGGCCAGAGGGATACAGTTTGATCACTTCAATCCCACAATGCCAAAGGGCTATGGGATTGCTGAGACGTGTATAGGCTGTGCTAATGACAGCAGCGCCACAATGGGTGTTTTTTCTGCACCCGATATAAAAACCTCAAGTACTTCTGCACTCTCCGTCTGCCCCTACCGGGCAAGTCTAGGAGAAGTGAAATTTAATGAAAATGTGCAATTTCCAGAAATAACAATTTAAGACAAACAAAAAAACGCCAGTTAATTATATGCCTGCCTGCTTATACAGAATGTTGTTTTTTTTCATCAAAGAATGTTCTCCTGGTAACAAATCCAGTTTGGAGCTGTCATCGTCTAAATTCATGTCTTTAGATCTCGGCAGAGGCATCGATTCTGTGTACGTTAATTGGATTAGATGAAAACATGTCCACGCTGGCTCTCGATGCCAAATGATGTGAGGATTTCTTTTTTTAATCGCACTGCCAAACAACATTAAATCCTCATTATAAAATGAGACTGTTTGCGAATGTGAAAGCAGAAAGACTCGCAGCGATATGATATTTCTATGTAAGGTTAATAGTCCTGCTTTTCAAAGGAAGAATGATGAGTAAGCTTGCATGGGGGACCACAGTGTCACAAAACATAGATAGCCTGAGCAAGAAGACAAATTCTCAGACAAGGGACAACAGAGTTTGTGTGGTTTTTCAATCTCCTTTTGTTTACTGCATGCTATATTTCAGTCTTGAGTAGAATGTCCCATCAAGCTCCACCTATAATGAAAGTAAGCTACTGCTTGCTTGTCAAAACGTCCAAACGTTGTTCAGGTCTCAGTTACACTGTTTTAGAGTAGTTCATAAAGCAAGTTAATAGTGCTTGCATTGTATATGGAGAACATAAAAGGTGACACCACCATCCTTATTAAACTGCACTGGGTCCTGCAAGAGCTTGCCTAAGACAATAGGGGTGGGGTTTTATAAGGGGGAGGGGGGAAGGGGTGCAGAACACACCCAGGCTTCTTACACAGAAATGCAGGAGAAATAAGGTAAACCGACACGGTCTTGAGTTTCAAACACTTTCCAGCAAGCTCAGTGTACATTCCCCATACTCAACACAGAGGAAACTTAATTTATTAGATTTAGAATCAAAATCACCGCAGTGCCAACTCACTGAGCTGCAACATATTCACACTACCGTAAAAAGACATAGCTGTCATCACCTTTCAGACTTAAAATCCTATATGAGATATCTATATGTCTATCTATCTGAGTGTTTTTGTCGATCTGTCGGTCTGTAGATATGTTGTGTGTGTAAAATTCGGGTGTAGATGTGATGAAAGAACTGAATCAGCCCAGTCCTCAGCAGTCTGCGATAAACCTGCAGAATCTCAGCATCCCTCATTATTATTGACATAAACATTAAAAGCACATGGGGGAGGTAATGAGACAGGGAGGTTTGGTCCCCCCACACGCGCTCCAGTCACCCGTGGATACGGGCGCCAAACAGCCGGCGACATCCGCAGCACCACAGTGTCAGCGTGAGCGGAACACTGCGGCACCGCCACGGCGACGGACACAAGCGCCACGGCGGCCGACACAAGCGCCACGCTGCCGCCTCTGGCGTTTACAGGAAACTCCTCTGCATAGGGGCGAAACAGCGCACACGGACCCCCGCCAGGGACCAAAAAAAAAAAAACAAAACAGCTCTCAGCCCCCCCTCCCCCATGAAATGCGATGCGTTCTACAGGAGAGGAATCCAAAACAATCACCTCAAAAGCCCCCTGGTGCTCCAACAGGGCAGGAGTAATTCAGGTTAAATCAGATATCGTACCCACGGCAACGGAGGTGGCAGCGCGCTGTTTGAACACGTTCCTGTTGTGCGTTTCTGACTGTGGGTCCCACGGAGAAGGAGAGGCGGGCGCTCCGCGGCGTATGCAAGCGGAGTCTGCCACAGACGCCACGTGCTGGAGCAATATCAGTCCGCGGGGACAAACGCAGGTAGCATGCACGCTGAAAGGGGAAAGGTCACTGCTTCGCCCCAGGCGGTGCACTGATTTCTTACAGGGTAAATAATATCACATGAAGCCTTTGGACCTGCCCTGGCAGTTCACCAGCTGTCAGTTCCACACACGCACACTTCTCAAACCAGATTTTTCCTGTACCGAATAGAGTATTGTTCACATATGTAAAAAAAAAAAATAATAAAAAGTAAGACCTGGGGTGATTTGACGAGCTGTTCCAGCACTGGGGAGTAAACACCCACAAACATTCAGAGCATTAACTGAATTCTTATTGGACGCAGATAATCACCATGGAGACATTCAGAGTGTCATAGCCGCATAACTTCACAGGTAACAAGAGGCATAACAAACATGTCTACTTAAATAAAATCAAGTCTGTGAGTCTACGACTGAAACCTGATGTAACACATCGCTCTGTCCTTCTAAGTGTCCACATACCACTCAAACGTGAAAGGTGTTCTGTTACAATAAATAAAATATAATATATATAATATAATATGCGAAATAGTACGCAGGAGGGATGTTGCAACTCCAGACAACTTTTTTTGGATCATGTGCAGTGAAGCTCTCGGAGCGCAGGAATGCACAGTGTGACATGTCCGTGTGTCACCGGATCTGGGTGCTACCTATGACACTGACACTTTCGCTTTGCCGCGGCTGCTGTGTTTTTCTGAACAGGAATGTCCCTCACGTCACTTTAACAAGCCCTGGATAGGTCTGCCTGCATCGGAAGGGGGGGGAGGAGAAAGTTAACTTAAACTTCCAGGAGGACGGGAGAGCTTCTCTGAAACAGACAAAGCACAGAGCTACGGCAGGACACAGGTCATGCACGAGGACGCCGAAACACGGACAACAGAATGAGGGGAGAGACAGAGAGGGAACGAGGAGGAGGAGGAGAGGAAAGAAAGCCGCTGTCCTACCTGAGAGGTGTCCGAAAGTATCAGCGGCTCCTCTGCCCTCAGGAAGGCTTGCTGTCCCCGTCTGAAAAATTGAATGACTGCAATAAGAATCTGCTGCAATATCAGAACCATTATTTTACCTGTGTTTCTATTCTCTCTCTCTCTTTCGCTCGCTATTTCTCTGTCTCTATTTCTCTCTCTCCTGCCCTATCTACTGCTCCCTGGCTGGTTGTCAGTAGCTGTAGAGAGTGTCTGCACACACCAGCACACAAATCTACAACACTCCCTGCTTATCTCTCTCTCTCTCTCTCTCTCTCTCTCCCTCTCTCTCTCACTCTCCTCCCTCTCTGTGAGTATGTGTGTGTGTGTGTGTGAGTGTGTGTGCATGGTGTGTTTGAGTGGTGAGAGTGTGTGTGTGTGTGTGTGCATGGTGCATGGTGTGTGTGTATGTGTGTGTGTGTGTGTGCATGGTGAGTGTGTGTGTGTGTGTGTGTGTGTGTGTGTATGAGTGTGTGGCAGTGCTTGTATATATTAGTGACTGGTTGGCAGCCATATCCTCTCAGCTTACAGGTCCTCCCCCCTGCCTGTCTTTCCCCCAGCGGATGTCATCTCCACCTGCTGCCCATCTCCATGGGCACAGCGGGCAGTCCGAGTCACAGGCGTGAGCGGGCGCCAGGCGCGAGGGTACAGAGAGAGCTCGCGGCTTTCCTCCTCTCTCCCTCTCTCTCACTCACCCTCACCCTCTCCTCTGAGCTCAGACAGAGGAGAGAGAGAGTCCCGCGCTCCAGCCTCCTCTGGGTCCTAAAGCCTGAGACCCCAGTACTCCCGCTATTCTTCTTATCAGCAGGAACTCTTTCAGTTTAATCACCAGCAGAGTAAACACGCACATGGGAGCCCTGATTAGTTTCCTTCTCTTCCCTCACATTTTATGTTTTTTCAAACGTCAACGGTTCCACAAAGAAAAGACTGGTATTTTGCTGAAGAGAAATTCAATCTCTAGCCTACACTTATTTCAGCGCCGGGGCCCCTACTCTGCATGCACCCAAGACAAATTAAAACATAATCAAAACTGCCAAGGTAAAGCGAATTAAATCTTCACCTCTTTCAGCTTCTCAGTAGGGAGGGACATTGATAAACTTGAGGATTTTGTAACTTTAGAGTGGAATTCTTTGACTAAACAAGGTTTGATAAATGAACCTACAAATTTCAACTGTATTTCCAAAACCTGTAAGCCAGAGTAATTACAGGATGAATTTATTTGGTGCTACAAAATGTATGCAGCAAACTTTCCCCAGAGTAAAGTCCTGCTGCACTTTCCCTCCACAGGCTCTGCTGTGTAGCGTTTGTCTGTACCGCCATTACTCCGGCTGCAGACAGAATTTTCAGGGCACTTAACCATTTAATTTAAATGGCAGACATCACAATAGCGAGGACAATATAGGAATTAAATGCTGGGAAATCATCTTAATCAAGTACCAAAGGTCGAAGCACTAAGCGGCCCTCTAAATGAAGTTTAACAATGAGATGCTTACAGCACAGGCCCCATGCAATTCTTCAGTCCCTGCGTACATGTGAAAATGGAAAAATCCGGAAATGGTAATTGACTGATTGAGATGAGCCCGTTCCACCCAGCTGGCTTTTATGGTTCAGTTGCTGAGAGGCACAACGACACAAAGGAGTATTGATCAACAGATCCTGATTAAAAGAGCACCATCACTATTCTTGAAAGAAATGTAATTAAGAGAAGGGGACAAAAATTTTATGGGTGGGCAAAGGGGACAAACCTTCACCTGACCTTGACTAGTATAAGATATTTGATTTCTGTATTAATTTTGATTAAATGCCCTGAATGAATACAATGAATAGTGTAATAGCCCAGTAATGTATAGTGTATTGATATACATATTGATTTACATATATGGATTTATGAATTTGCAGACATGAAATACTATTATTATGGCATACACACACACACACACACACACACACACACACGTTTACACACATAAATGCACGCGCGCGTGTGTGTGTGTGTAATTATATATGTATATAAAGTCCCACATTATTTGTGATTTTAGCCATTTTTCTCCTCATTATATTACTCTTTGGTCTTACAGGTGGATGCCGCTACCTTTTTAAAAATTATATCAAAATCTAACGGATCGTGATGTAATTTATCTTTTATCTGACAAGCAATTTTGTGTAACTAGACACATTAGAGAATGATGCATTTTGCCTTCAGGGTACTTTTAAGATGGCAGCAGAGACCAAAAACTTGAAAAAAAGAGGGGAAAACAAATATAATTGGACATCATTTTTAACAAAGTGGATCTGACATTAGACCAGTGTACCCAGGTTATGTTCTATCTGGAGAGGAGGGAGACCAGTGAGCCCAGGTTATGTTCTATTAGGAGAGGAGGGAGACCAGTGAGCCCAGGTTATGTTCTATTAGGAGAGGAGGGAGACCAGTGAGCCCAGGTTATGCTCTATCAGGAGAGGAGGGAGACCAGTGAGCCCAGGTTATGTTCTATTAGGAGAGGAGGGAGACCAGTGCGCCCAGGTTATGTTCTATTAGGAGAGGAGGAAGACCAGTGAGCCCAGGTTATGTTCTATTAGGAGAGGAGGGAGACCAGTGAGCCCAGGTTATGTTCTATCTGGAGAGGAGAGAGACCAGTGAGCCCAGGTTATGTTCTATTAGGAGAGGAGGGAGACCAGTGAGCCCAGGTTATGTTCTATCAGGAGAGGAGGGAGACCAGTGAGCACAGGTTATGTTCTATCAGGAGAGGAGGGAGACCAGTGAGCACAGGTTATGTTCTATCAGGAGAGGAGGGAGACCAGTGAGCCCAGGTTATGTTCTATTGGGAGAGGAGGGAGACCAGTGAGCACAGGTTATGTTCTATTAGGAGAGGAGAGAGACCAGTGAGCCCAGGTTATGTTCTATTAGGAGAGGAGGGAGACCAGTGAGCACAGGTTATGTTCTATTAGGAGAGGAGGGAGACCAGTGAGCACAGGTTATGTTCTATTAGGAGAGGAGAGAGACCAGTGAGCCCAGGTTATGTTCTATCAGGAGAGGAGGGAGACCAGTGAGCCCAGGTTATGCTCTATCAGGAGAGGAGGGTGACCAGTGAGCCCAGGTTATGTTCTATTAGGAGAGGAGGGAGACCAGTGAGCCCAGGTTATGTTCTATCAGGAGAGGAGGAAGACCAGTGAGCACAGGTTATGTTCTATTAGGAGAGGAGGGAGACCAGTGAGCCCAGGTTATGCTCTATTAGGAGAGGAGGGAGACTAGTGAGCCCAGGTTATGTTCTATCAGGAGAGGAGGGAGACTAGTGAGCCCAGGTTATGCTCTATCAGGAGAGGAGGGTGACCAGTGAGCCCAGGTTATGTTCTATTAGGAGAGGAGGGAGACCAGTGCGCCCAGGTTATGTTCTATTAGGAGAGGAGGGAGACCAGTGAGCCCAGGTTATGCTCTATTAGGAGAGGAGAGAGACCAGTGAGCCCAGGTTATGTTCTATTAGGAGAGGAGGGAGACCAGTGAGCACAGGTTATGTTCTATTAGGAGAGGAGGGAGACCAGTGAGCACAGGTTATGTTCTATTAGGAGAGGAGAGAGACCAGTGAGCCCAGGTTATGTTCTATCAGGAGAGGAGGGAGACCAGTGAGCCCAGGTTATGCTCTATCAGGAGAGGAGGGTGACCAGTGAGCCCAGGTTATGTTCTATTCGGAGAGGAGGGAGACCAGTGAGCCCAGGTTATGTTCTATTGGGAGAGGAGGGAGACCAGTGAGCCCAGGTTATGCTCTATCAGGAGAGGAGGGAGACCAGTGAGCACAGGTTATGTTCTATTGGGAGAGGAGGGAGACCAGTGAGCCCAGGTTATGTTCTATTAGGAGAGGAGGGAGACCAGTGAGCCCAGGTTATGTTCTATTAGGAGAGGAGAGAGACCAGTGAGCCCAGGTTATGTTCTATTAGGAGAGGAGAGAGACCAGTGAGCCCAGGTTATGTTCTATTAGGAGAGGAGGGAGACCAGCGACTTCCCCTCCCATTACAGTGATGAATCCTGTCTCTTAATTTCCGGTGACTTTACGGCATCCCTGCTGATCACGGGCCCTTTCTACGCATGGATGTTTCGGAAGATTAATTTCCCAAAAGGACAAAGGTGCCTCAAGGTGACTGAGCTCATTTGCATAACGATGACAAGATGTCACAAACACGAGTCCATACCTGACAGCCAATCAACCAAGAGAGCTTCATCAAATAAGGAATAACTACGCGCTACGGACATGATAATGCACTCATGCATAAAGTCATTAATGAATAAGCATGCACTCATGAGTATGAATTTTAATATGGATTGAGAGAAAGAAACTGTTTTTGGATTTGTGACCATTTCTCAAACTATTTTTGTGTAGCTATTTCGACTGAACGGTTTACATAAAACCATTATTATTTTACAGTTGGCTGCATTCATTAAATCCGTTTTTAAATATAATTTCAGCGGAGGTCTTTGTGCTATTAATTCAGACCCGAACAGGCTGCAGCTTTCATTTGATCATACATAGTTGTCTTGTACATGGAGGCTTTCAGGAAGCTTGGACTGGCCTTGAGTTATAACTGCAAGACTTCAGCACAACCCACACAGGCTTCACCATAAAGATCAATTCATCCTCCTTCCAGGAAGCAGAGGGGCCTGGGTTTTCATGCCTCTTATAGAAACCTCAGGTTTACTGGGGTTTTTGTTTTCCACCCACTGAGTGTCTTACATTTCAGGGCTTCGGTAAACATTTCAGTTTGGAAGCAATTAGGCATGGTATGGGGGAATCATTCCTCATTTTAGGGCATGCAGCAATAGGAGCACATTAAACATACATTCCTGAGAATACACACTATGCCTGAACCATTCTGCACCCTGAGAATACACACCATGCCTGAACCATTCTGCACCCCGAGAATACACACCATGCCTGAACCATTCTGCACCCCGAGAATACACACCATGACTGAACCATTCTGCACCCTGAGAATACACACTGTGCCTGAACCATTCTGCACCCCGAGAATACACACCATGACTGAACCATTCTGCACCCTGTGAATACACACCATGCCTGAACTATTCTGCACTCTGGGATTGGTGGATATCTGGAGAAGTGGAGTTGGAAAGAGTTTGAAAACAGAGATGGAAACACAGATGTGGATGAGAAGTACGAGCTAGAAAGCTAAAAAAAAATGCTAAAATGATTCCTCAGACTAATAATGACTGATCTGGAGTCAAAACGCTCCAAATGTTCGGGGGAAACTTGGGAGAGCCGGCAGGATGCAACCCTGAGCCGCGGAAGACGACGCAAATCACTCAGCGCTGGGTTCCTCTCTTTTATCTCCAGCAACACACGCCCTCGTAAAACAAACATAAAACAGATAAATCAAATAACAGAAGGAAATATACTTAGATCACTTTAAAATGTTTAAAGATTCAGAGAAGTATCTGACTCTGTGTGCCATGAGAGACCAACTATTACTGCTACTAGTGGCACAGTCACTAAATGTGAAAATAATACAACATATTCAGAAAATAAGCGCTGAATGAAAATTTGTGCTCCATATACAGTAGAGATGTAGTGTCGGAAAATAATTGTTGCCTGATCCAGCAGTGCTCAATGTGACTTCCAGCATTACTATAAATGCAACAGTGTTAAAGTTTCAGCTATATGTAAATATTTTGTAGAGGTCTGGATGTATCTTAAATTAAGTTTTTTTGATGGAATTTGTAATATTCAACTCATATACAATATGTAACCCAAAACAGGGCCTGCTGGGTGGTCCATCCCGTTAAGGCTCTGTTCCAGTGCGCGGATGAGCTCTGGGGTCTGGACCCTGTTAAGGCCCTGTCCTAGCATGCATAGGGGACCCAGGGTATCTTAAATCTGAGCCATGCCAGTGCTAGCGATGGGTGGCTACCAGGCTACACAATGCTTAACTGGCCTTGGGCCTTAGTGTCATCCACGAAAGAGACGAAATAGTCTGTGGGGATGTCCTGTCCGATTGCTCTCCAGTGACCCCTACTGGTCACTCATATACCCACAATGCTGCTCATGAGAGGGGCGGTTGCCATGAGGTTTCACTGTCCCCATTAGGGTGGAGCTACACTCCACCAATCAAACATGATTTACTCACCACTGTCAATGCAGTCATTGGCCCAAATCATGGAGTCACTGTTACTTATAAGGTAACCCCTCCCTTTTTTGGCTCACTGAAACCTCACTTGCCCATCACTGTGTGTTATCCTCCAGCTCACACCTGTGCAAACCCCACCTGTGGTCTGCAATAGATCCTGTCCACAGAACCACATCCTTGCCATTGAAAAAGCCAGACACTGTCTACGATGAAAGCCAACAGGGAGCCACTGTGTGCAGCCTGTTTGAGGCAAACAGCCACTCTCCTCTCTCCTATTTTGGAAACGAGCTCAAATATAAGAAAAACAAAAACATATTTCATGAAAATTAAAGCAATCATCTGCAATTCCCCTGAACTGAGGGAAAAAGAAAAGCGAATGCCAAATACATTACAGCCCTCAACAGCCTGAAGGACACTACAGTAAATAATCACCCCTGGGGAGGTGGGGGCTGTGTGGGCGCCTTCCACCTCATCCCAGCAAAACTTACGTGCAATCATTCCAAAAGCAGTTCACAATACCAATGCAAAACACATTCAAACCCACTCATGCATAATGGCAGTGGGTTAGTGGTAACCAAGGAGCTCGGTATACTGTCTGAGGAGGTGTGTATACAGAAACCCCAAAACCCATATGTATTAATGGTAATAAGGCTGGTAGGTGGGTATACTGTCTGAGGAGGTGGGCATACAGTAACTCCAAAGCGCATATGTATTAATGGTAATAAGGCTGGTAGGTGGGTATACTGTCTGAGGAGGTGGGCATACAGTAACTCCAAAGCCCATATGTATTAATGGTAATAAGGCTGGTAGGTGGGTATACTGTCTGAGGAGGTGGGCATACAGTAACTCCAAAGCCCATATGTATTAATGGTAATAAGGCTGGTAGGTGGGTATACTGTCTGAGGAGGTGGGCATACAGTAACTCCAAAGCCCATGAGTTTTAATGGTCATAAGGCTAATAAGTTAACATACTGTCTGAGGAGGTGGGCATACTGTAACTCCAAAACCCATATGAAGTATTGCTTATAAGGCTAACAGGTGAGTGTACTGTTTGAGGAGGTTGGCATACTGTAACTTTTAAGGTAACAGCAGCTAAAATTTTGCTCGGTTGAAATCAAAGACCCACTCTGACACTAAAAGAATATGGTACTACAATACAGTGGCTGTAGTATTAGACATTTTTGTGCATGTCATTTTTAAATATATTTTCTCAGTTCAATAGTGCATTCTTCATGTGCATTGAAAACAGAAATATGTACAGCTGAAGAGAGAAAGGGAAAGAGCCTGAATGATATCGACCCAGAAGCAAGGAGTAAACGAGTAAAAGGTAAGAGAAAGATGGGGAACAGAAAGCAGCCTAACTGGTACATTTGGTCCTCTGCTCAGAAGCTCCAGAAACCGCAGAGCTCATATTTTGTCCCTAACAGGTAAGAGAGGAAGATACACACCAAAGGGATCGAGCTAACACTATTAGCTGGCAACACGTTCATGACCGCTAACTGAGATCATTAGCACAAACCACTGTCATAACAACCTGATCACTTCACACTTGGATTTACTGTCACTCCTAACAAATCGTCACACCCATACAGAGTGCCCCACAATTATCAGACAGCATATAGTATTCACATGTTATATGAACACATTTCCCTAGTACATATTCTCCAGTTTCAATGCTGTTATCTTATTTTACAGACAGGCCCCGGTCCCCAATCTCCTCTCCATGTGTTTTGCTTTTTGATCTCTCAGTACCACAAACCACTTCCATTTTTAATTACATTTTATGAAAATGAAGTCATCAACTTTAATGTTCAGTGGGATTTTTTTTGTGGTCACACAGTTCTGTTCCTGGATAATAACTGGAATACATTTTATATTTCAGATACAAAATGGACAAGATTACATGGGAAACAAGAAACAACACAAAGTAAAGTCATAGAGCTGTGTGCCTTCCCATGTGATATGTCAAAGAAAATGGAAACAAATCTTTCCACCATTTCACTTAATTTTACATTAAAATTTAAAACATAAAGTTATGAATAGAGAGTAACTGCAATGACATTTGTCAGAAAAATATTCTGCCAGAGATTCAACATTGCACCACAACAGAAGGTCACGAAATAAGCACTTACTCTGTCATTTTGCCTCGAACCTCAGCGGAGAGCTATGGATTGAGTGACAGCAGAAGCCCACCATGCAATCCACGGGCAGAAACCAGGAAGAAAAGCGGAGGTCTGTTCACTCCAACCACAAGATTAACCCACAGCCTTTCTTCTCACTGCAGATCAGGCCAATATCACCCCAACCAAGACCAAGGAGCTACTTCAGTCAAACCAGTAAATCACCAGACAGAACACCTCATAGGTACCTCTGTGTTCTCTCTGGGTCAGGCTGGTACCACGACAACCCAAAGAGCAACGTGCCGTCTGCTCTGAAGACAGGAGCACAGAAACCAGCATGCGGCTTCGAGCTCCAGGCAGCAGCCACTGAAGTCTCCAGCAAGAGGAGGAAGCACCGAGGCAAGGCCAGAGACAGGAAGGAGGAAGTCTCATCACACACACACACACACACACACACACAATACACACACGCGGACACACACGCACACACATACACACATGCGCGCGTGCACACACACAGGCACAGACAGACACAAACACACACACACGCGGGCGCACACACATGCACACAGACAGACACAAACACACACGAACACACACGCATAAACACACACACACACACAGGCACAGACAGGCACACACACGCACACAGACTGACACAAACATACACACGTGCGGGAGCACACACATGCACACAGACAGACACAAACACACATGAACACACACGCATAAACACAAACACACACAGGCACAGACAGACAGACACACACATGCACACAGACAGACACAAACACACATGAACACACACACATAAACACACACACACATAGACAGATACACACACACACAGGCACCACTATGAACACAAGCATACTGATGCAGACAAAAATACACACGTACACACATGCACTTGCACATCCTGTAACCACACAAATACTCATAACCACATGATAAGACATTCATCTCTGACCTCATGAAAGCTCACACCGCAAAAGAAACACATATTTTTGGCATGAAATGCAAATGTTTGCTGGTTGCCACCCCCCAAACACACACACACACAAAAAAGGAATAATGATGAAAAATTATTCTTAAAACAATTAGTATGCCATGTTGGTTATGAGAGCTTCCATATTTCCTAACACACAGACAACTCTGAATTTATCTTCAACAATATAATGCAAAATAATAAAGCATTCTTGGGGAAGTTTTATTTTCTGGGTAAACATACACAGGTCTGAAAGCTACCAACTCAAGCACAAAATAGGAACACATCCACTGGTCAAAATTTAAGTGATCAGATTTTTAAAATTATAAATACATTTCAGCATTTTAGTGAAATTATGTGGACATACTGTTCCTCGGTTACAGTAATACAATTACAAAAGAAAACCTACAAAGCATTTGTTCATATTATGTATGATGAACAAATATTTTTCAACAAAGGAACAGCCAGAGCACTGAGTGATCACCCACAGCTGCTATGTCTAGTGGGGAAAATTATTCAGTATGTCTGTGATTGAATAATTTTCTTTTTAATCACGGTTGTGGATTAAGGTCGCAGACATTTTATGAGTAATCGTGTCATATTTTCAACATCAGCAAGTTTTGATGTCAGTCCTCAGACTAACTCAAAAAGCCACTTAAACTGTTAGATAGCTTCAGAAAAGCCGAGAATGAAACATTCTGATAGCGTAACATTATGTTGTCACTGTAAAAAGAGTGGGATTACCATGGCAGTTCAGATGATGACTGTTATTAAATGTAGAAATGTAGCAGACTTTCACAGGCACCCCGGCATTTCTGCACCTTTCCTCACCTCACTGTCGGAGTTGGTGGCAGAGAGGAGAAAAACTTATTTGTAAAGCTCATTTGCCACCTTGAGCTTCATTCTATTGATGTAAACAAAGCAAGTGAGACATTACCTCTCTGGCTTGTATGTGAATTAACAAATTGTTAGGGTAGTGGTGCACATGGATAAAAATATAATATAAAAATATATATAAAAGATAAATATATTTAACAGAAAACTCATCCACATTCCCATTAGTAAACCCCTATAGCTGAGTATGTGTGCATGCCATAGCTTCATTGAAGAATTCATTGAAGTCTCTGATAAATTTGTAGGATCAACATATCTGTACTGCCACAATCACTTCCACAATGGCTCCCGTTCAGAGTTCCCATATTACAAAGATAAGACAATGATAAGACAATGATATGTAATGAATGACTAAACTACCTTCATACTGTAGGTTAGAAGCAATTGAGGAGAACCTTATCGGTGTCTTGATCTCACACCAGCTTCTCCTCATAATTATTTGATCAGATTCTATCTATATATACATATATATAGTACATTTATTGTCTGATCTAAAATGTGTTATCTTTACCTATGTTTTTTCGATAAACACGGGAAAGATGGCCAAAATTGCTCATGTCCACAATTTAAATGTTTGTACTACGTCTGACCTACAAGTGAAGCGGCCTTAATTTGTAATTGGTTGTAACAAAGACCAGTATTCGCGCCTCCCCTTCAGGCTACATGTTTTCCTGTGGATTCCACATTGTAGGGCCTGGCGAAACTGTAGCGGGTAGCAAACAGTAATTAGGTCTGGGGCAGTTACTGGAGTAACATGTGATACTGGAGCCTGGCGCAATTACAGGAGGTTTCCCATAACTGACCTGATCTGACATAAGCACATGAAATAACAAACCGAGTTAGTTAAAAGTACTTGCTGCTCTTTTAAGTAGTCCTGAATTAGGGCTGTCTCTAGCGATTACATTGGTAATCAAGTAATCTATCGATCAATTTGACGATTAATTCAGTAATCGAGGAAAAAATAATCGTAAAAATGTACTTAAATGAGAGATGAATGGATGATAAACAATACTTTTAATTATCATGAAATCACAAAACATGACACCCCTGGATGTGCTGAGCCCTATTAAGACGGCAGCAGACTGGAGGGTGAGACAGCCCAATCGACTCATTCTGCGCATTCCTGGCTTTTCCTATTAACTTCTCCACCTTCATTTGTGTAACACGTTTTGCGGCCAGGACTCAACCTGCCAAACGATTAGGGAATGAACGGACATTTTTGAAATGTGGTTTCTGTGACTTGATTGTGGTTGCCATGTGCGGGGAAGCATGCTTGCATTGTGGTGGGTATGATCAGCACCTACGTGGCCGGTCCATCGCTCTTTATGAAGACGTGCGTCGTAGCATTCTTTAAGCATTCATGCGCGCGTGCCTGGGCAAGGTTAGCGCGAGAGAGGCAGGGTTCAGGCTGGTGAGAGGTCCATGCACGTTGAAGAATAGCTGGCAAGCAGTCAGCATAAAGTCAGGGCGCAGTCATGATCAGCGAATGGCTGGTGCATGAAGACTGTCTGCATCCAAGCGCTGTGAATCAGTGGAAGTAATTAAGGGACACCCTCAGGGTGGCCATGCATTCATCTGCTGAAAGTTTTGCAGCTTGCATTGATTTTAAGCGTGGTTACATCTCCTTCCTTCATGCTACTATACGCCTCCGGTTCCCCGGCTGGAACTTGCCGGGCGTACAGTAGATCCTTCCCTACAACACGTCCATATAATGAAAGTGCATGACATCATTTCATTTATGTAACAAGCAGTCATTCATTACCACGAATTATACACAGCACGGCTCTTTGCACTGGTAATCATGTGTGATTTTACGAGTAAACACATATTCAGTGTGTATGAGAGATATTAGAGATGGCTAGGAGAGGTGATCAATCTTTTTTTTTTTTTCTGGCCACGCAGTTTAAGCGGAGGGAAATTAATCTGAAGCCCCTGAGTGGAGGTAATGAAAAAGGTAAGATCATCTTTCACCCAACCAGCCCGACCACACCAAAGCACAGATATGAAAAGTTAACATATTCCGATGTTCTGAAGCACACTGCTACACAGGGGCTGTGAATGTTTGCCCTCCAAACAGTCAGTGCTACCAGAATGACTTTCAAGGCTGCAGCCAAGCATCTTCATGGTGTTTGTCAGCCCCTTCACCCCCCTTTGAATTCAGGAACGTCTCTCATATTCATCTCACTGGTGGGGGGGGGTTGGAGCAGAAATGCCTTCTTTTCCTACGTTATATGACATACTTACATGTGTATTCTTTTTATTGGGTATTTCATTCTGTTATGTCCTACCTCATAAAATGGCCATAAAATGTCCTTTACAATAAAACCATAACAATAAAATGAAAACAATTTTGTCACTATTAACCGTTCACCTCACTGCCCCTGCCACCATATATGGTCCAATAATAGTAAGGCAATACATGTCAGGTTTGACAGCAGCATCAAACAAATCTGATGATTATTTTTAGTTTAATTTAGCAAAAAAAAAGTTACCACTTGACAAAATCCATGGTGAAAGATTGTCATGCTGTTAGTGAACATCTCTTGCTCCTGTTGTTTTTGTTTTTTTTGATCAATGGACCTAAAGCCAACCCCTGAGGTTCCTACAGATCCCCCTACGATGCTGCAGAATCTAGTTCAACCAATGATTGAAACTTCTTACTGCTTTTCTCCGCCCCAGATTCATGTTCCTTACTGGGGATTGAGGGTATTAAAGACGTGCTTCGGTCAGCACGGTGCGCATGCTGAATTGGAGCTCGAGGGTACTGTTGCTCATGGCGATATGATGATATCCATTTCCACAGTACAGATGTTCAGATCTGACTGTGGTTGCCAGGCTACATCTCTGTTACGGTTAAATTGCAACAGTTCAGAGAAGTCAAAAGCACAGAAGCATTTAAGGGGTTTATTTAAAGGAAAACCCCTCATACCAGGGCACAGGTCCTTCCCTGCTCCATCTCTGAGTGTAATATATACCAGCTGCTTGGCCAATCCCATGGCTTTACAGCTACATTCGATTGGAATTGACACAAACATAGAAGGAGAAAAAAAATCCACTAATGCAATTAGTGGATTTCTCCAGCTTCTCTAATGTAATTGGTTGCCTATCGCATCCAATCAATCTGTTATTTTCATCCTTTTAAAACAGCAATGGTACAGAGGGTGGAGACCAAAAAAAAAAAAAAACATTCGAATCACAGTTGCCATGGTGTTTAGAAACCTGAGGCATATTAATTGTGTCCCATTTTCCCATCAGCCCCTGGCAACAATTTAGCTCAAGCATTCCATTAGCATTTTTTTGCACCTGTGATGCTGTCATTGCCAGTTACCCTCCTAGGCAACAAAGGGGAAAATTACAGCCTTTCAGAGTGGATTAGAAAGCAGGGGTTTGTGACGCAGGCACCTCAAAGCCCGGTTCTGCAGGTTCTCTCTGAGCACACACCGGTTCTGAGAGCGCCCCATCCCCCACCCCCACACGCCCCCCTCACCTGAGCGACCCTCTCACAGTAAACTTTGCCATGCCGAGTGGCCCTGTCTGTCTCCTGACTGCTCTCAATGAATTGGACCAGTGGGGCTTGTTTGGGTTAGGCTGGCACGGGGACGGTACGCACCGGCTGTGTGGGTCCTGCCAGGTAACTGTGGGGAGAGCTACATTTTAAGTGGGGGAGGGACAAGGGGGGGATGTCAAAGTTTAGCAAGGTAGTGAATAGAGGTTTGTGCACTCGCTTAAAAATAATCTGGGAGCAAGATCCAGTTTACCCGGAGCTCAGTCTTTCTCTGGGACACGGCCAAGGTTTTAGAGGTTGCTGGTAACTAACATAAGAGTGAGTACCAGAGAGAGAGAGAGAGACAGGGTTTGACTTTTAACAGACTTCTGATTTTTCTAAGTTCTTTATTCAACATTTGCTGAGGTATACCACAAAGGCAGAGAGAGAAAGATTTTTTTTTTGGAATTTTAAACTTTCCTGGCAGTTGCTTAAACGTAAATCCCTCAACCCTTTCCTTCTTAACAAACACTCTTGTTCTCTACTGCTTTCCGGTTCAAAGGGGTCCAGAGCTAGAGCTGGAAAACTGCTCCGATTCCTGAGGAATATTCCATACACTGAGTAAGGAATTCTCAGAGAGGGAAACTCTTAATGGTCAAAAAGAATTCCCGAACTGTGGGAATTGAGTGAAGTCTTACCGAACGAGAGCGAGAGGCAGATCGAGGGAAACGAAAAAGAATGAAAGACAGAGAGAAGGAGGAAGAACAGATAAAGAGTGAGCGATAGAGCGATAGATATGGAAGGGAGACAAAGTGGAAAGGTCAAGAGAAAGAGAGCAAGATGGAGAGGTAGTGAAAGATAGAGACCTAGTCCTTCCAGGTCTGGCACAGATACATATGTGCTGCCAATGGCACAACTCAGGAAAGCATTCATCCAGAAATGCAGAGGGGGTTTTATCTCCATCTTCCTCTGGTTTTGACCTCCTGACAAAACAAGAAAACGGGTTTGCGAGTGAGAGACAGGAGGACCTAGTGCATAGTGCAGTGTACGTGAATTCAACTCTGATCATAATCCAGATATCATTTTCTTTATTTATGATTTTAAGTGTTCCTAAGCAACAAATCTTGGAAGAGGATCTAACCCGCCCTCCTCCCCCCATTTAAATCATCTACCATCATTAGTGTTTGGCTCAGTCAGGCTACCCCGTCCCACCCAACTGGATACAAATACAAGCTGTTTATTGCTGAGGACCAGAAACATAATTGTGTAAATTCTGTATTGATTGACCGGACTCAAGCCCATGTCAGACTCATTGCAGGGTTTATCCCTTGTTGACCGTGTCATGCCAGCTATGGTACAATATTGAATTGCCCAACATTGTGCAATAAACAGAACACAAAAATCACAGTTCAGCAGTTCCATTAAGAGGCCTGATGGGCAGAGGACTAGAAAGGGCCATTTTCATCTACTGCTGTCAAGAGCCTCCTGGCCTCAGGAAAATCAATCCTGCTCACGATATTTACTGCAAAGACTGACAAATAAATAATAACGCACAAAGGCCTGATTTTTTATGAAGAGTAATAGCTATAAATTTTGTAGGAAATACATTCTGTGTAACATTCGAAAACTGAAATATTTCTATTCAGGGTATCTTAGCGCACATAAATATCTGGAAAAAAAAATCTGAATTGCGTTTCTTAGAAAGAAGAGAAAGTTTAAATATGATTCCTTTCTCCGCCTTGCTTCCTGCCAAATCGACCATGGCTGAAGGGATTTGTTTTTGTTCTGGTCTCACAGTTGGACATCTCCTGTTCTGTGGTTTCAGGCAGAACATTGGCCAGCTTATTTTTAGGCCCCAAGTTGCAATGTGCGATGGATTCGTTGCCTGCTCCTAAATTACAAACTTACAAAGGATGTCTTTCCATAGAGCCACATGGAGTATGGTTGGAAAGTATTTGCCCAGTGCTACTGATGTTGGTAGCGCGCTCTGTATTTCAGATCTCGCGTCGAATGACAGGGAACGTTCCAGTAGGAGTTGGGTAGGTTCTGGCCAAGTGGATCAAGGGACCAGCAGGGAGTCTCGGTCTGTTTTAATGACCTCGGCGCTAAAACCAGAAAGAAAGAGTGATGGTTCCCTCTCCTCTGAGAGGTAGACAAATAACCACAATGAGCCAATGAAACACACTCATTGGGTCAGGGAGGTAAAGTTCAGATGGATCAACACCGATACACTGGAAACTTCCAAAGAAGGCCTGTATACTTTGTGGTGTAACAGCTAATAAATGCAGTGAGAGAGCCATTCGTCGAAGGTGAAATCTGACTTTCTGCGTGGCGAGCGCTACATTTGAGCCTCTTCCACCCTGCAGCTGAATAAAAACCAAAGCAGATAAATGATTTGTTCGGCTCCGTAGACGTGAAAAGATGCTCAAAATTGCTTTGGCAGAAGATTACCTCAGAAATAACAGCAATCAAGCTGTGCTTTTTTTTTTCTTTGTGAGGGATGATGGGAAGTGTTTTTTCTGTGCTACACAGATTCTATTTTCTCTCTGAGACCAGGGGAGAATATCAATAAAGTTATAAAAAATCTTTTCTTTACACAGTCGGAGCTGAATTTTTTTTCTAACAAGTCTTCGTGGAACATGGAGGACGTGAGGCATTTCACACTTTTAAAACACACACCAGTTCCCTCGGCCTTCGGCCTAGCGTGACCATCCATTACTGTTCTCATCTTCTCCATGCAGCCCCCTACGGTCTGAGGAACGCAGCAGAAGGCAGCGTCGGGTTTGAAAGGCAAGCCTTCTCCCCACGTTTCCTGTGTTCCTTTTTGTTTTCTCTCGCTCATGTTGCCATCTAGTGGTCACACACCAACACCAACCCCACAGGATATTTCATAGGACACTGCCAACAAGGACAAATAAAATACCGAAAACGACCACAAAGAGAAAAATACAGGGTATAATAATCAGTATTTTAGGTACAGTACCAAGAAATTAATCTTAAAGTATAACAGAGCCATGTAGTCAGTTCTGCATCATAGAGAAGTTAAACTAACCATGTCGTATAAATATTTTTTGCATATTTGGCAGAGCAGAAACGAAGAGAACGTTTCCATTTTATGTTTGCAGACTTTCTAAGTTCATTTCCATGATCTGTTCATCTTTATTCCTTTATTCCAGAGGTAGGTTCGGTTCCAGGGAATATCAGACGTCACTGAATCCTAAAACACGGCAGTACAAACAGGTACATTCCTACATCCCAGGCACCCCAGGGGAAATATCCCAGGTTGACTGCTTCATCTGATTTCTTCATGGCTCACCTGGCACTCAGCCTGCATACCTGTGATGCTAAGATCCCTTCAAGGCCCTCAGGTGGGGCGAGGTGCAGCTATGTGTCCCACATTTGGGAGTTTAAGTCCCAGGCGCACTGTTACAAGCTATGACAAAAATCCTTATTAGTGAGGCAATGATTGGACTAGACTTTTAGGGCAAAACAGAGAGTTAAGCCAGTTAAACTCATCACTAGTCAAACTGCTCTCTACCACCATCTTCTGGTGCAGCTGTGCACCTACATGTAGTGATGGCTGGAGCTACACTCAGCTCCCAACAATTGACTTTTTTGAGCCAATCAGAAATGTTTTTTTTCTCTCCACTTGCAAAGTGGTCATTGGTCGAAATCACCAAATCATCCAATCATGCTATGTAGTAGCTCCTCCCATTGGTGGCTCCTGAAACCTCAACCCCTTTTACAGAGTTATGAACAGAATGCATGTACAGGCTGTGATCGTTGTCACATCTGCAGGGAGAAGAATAAGGCCAGTGTTACACTTTGTGCATCCATGAGTATGCAATGGTCCGCTAGTGTCCGAGCAATGTAAATTTAGTCATCGGAGGGTGTACGTGAGGCTCTGTGTGGACGTCCGTGTACCTTCCAATTTTTTGGATGTCACTACGCTGCAAGGGCACCAACCACGTATGCATGCGGACTCCAAGCGGACTAGAAAGTAGTATAATAAGAAGAGCTAAGCGTCCATGGTATCCGCAGCTGTCCGTGTACTCGTCCACAAGGGAGTATAATCAGGCCTTAGGGTTGGCTTGTCAGCACGTGAAATGTAGGAGTTGTATGTGCAGCTGCTTCCTTCTTAATCTCTGGGGCCTGCACATGGCAGGAGTTTGGGTGATGCAGCGTGATTAACATGGGAAATTCTTGTTTTTAAAACCTTCGTCTCCACACAGTTTTCATGCTAAAATCTGCTGGTGCCTGAACTCTTAATTGCTGGATCTCTATGGATAAACACCATGCAAGGAGCTGTGTTTCTGTGGAAGAACACTGAAGTACTGTGTCAATGGATGGACACTGTAAAATAATGTGTTTCTATGGATGAAGATTGTAAACATATGTGTATCTATGGATGAAAACTGAAAATACAGTGTCTCTGTACAGGAGTGAGTCTCTATGGATGAACACTGTTAAGTACAGGGTCTCTGTGGATGAAAACTGTAAACTACTGTGTCTGTGTTGTGTCTCTATAGATGAACACTGAAAGGTGCAGGGGCTCTAAAGGTGAGGGCACAGCGCCGACAGGCCCGTGCGGAGAGGTGAACCTGGGGATGTGCAGCGCGAGTGCAGGAACCCAAAGGGCAACTGGAGGCACAGATGTGGACCAGCCTCTGAGTCAGCCCAGCTGAAAAGGGGTCAGGCATTACCATCAAAATCAGACTGCATCTGCCCCAACCACCTGGGGGCGCCGCCTCCCGGACTTGAACAGGGTGAGAAATCTGTTATTTATTCATTTGTTTACTTATTTTTCCAACCAGGCCACTTCCTGAGACTAGCATCTGTTTTGCAACTGATCCTGAGAAATACAGGCACCATGTTACATTACGTTTTATCACAGTCATTTAGCTGACATCCTTCTCAGGAGCAGCTTACAAAGCAGGAGAACATTAGGAGCTTTTGGACCAGAGGAACTTTTTCATGGTTCTAAGAACTATGAAAAACTGATGAACTACCCCTTTTATTGTGTCCACATTGCAGAAACTGGGAACAATTGTAGTTCTTACAACGCCATTTTGAGGGACATTTTGAGGCTCCTACTTCAGGGTAGGTACTCTCCCAACACAAGAGGAACCTTGAGTGCCATAAGTGTACCGTGATTGGTCCAGACGTAAATGTACGTTGATTTGTTGAATCACTATTACTATCACTATCACTACCACCATCACTATCACTATCCACCACCACTATCACTATTACTACCACTACCACCATCACTACCACCATCACATCACTACTACCATCACTATTTTTATTAGTACCACTAACACCATCACTGTCACTATTACTGACGCTCTCCTGCCTTTACTTAAGGGACGTTAGCACCTTGGCCACTCCCAGACCGGAGTCGTTCCAAATGGAAAGTCTCTAAAAAGAGCAAATAAAGTGTACACTGTTGGTCGGCGGTAATAACAGCAGACGAGCCCGTGGGGGCTCAGATGTTGGTCACATGAACACGGGTGAGGGCCTGGGGCCTGACTTTGTGCCTGATATCTGGGTGTTTGTGAGGGCTGCAGTGTGTGATGATCCGTAGTCCACATCATGAGGATTATCATGGATTTTCAGCTGCCTCACATGTGTGTGCCCCCGATCTCCAGCTCTAAACGAGTCTTTAATTTCAGCTCCGCCAAAGCCCCGAAGCTTTGACTGCGGATCCTTACGCCTGACTCAGTCAGCAATGGCGCGTTTTCACAATCTCACATTCACTACAGACGCTCAGGAAGTCACTGAAATTAGAGGTCGCTTTGTTCGATATCATTGCTTTCTACACAATGCTTTATTTACATATTAAATCATAAAACCGAGTCAAAAAACGGGTCGTAAATATAAACACGGAAAAATGTGAGGTGCCAAGGAATTTTTCACGGGGTGGAAAATCTCACATGGGCGAATCCGTGAAATGTTATAGAGTGAGACAAGACTTGTGTCCCGCAGAGACACCAGCCACGAATCTACATAATTAATTTGATTTTATTTACTAATGAAGTCGTCTCATCGGGGCTGGAGGAGGGCCGCGCGTTGGCATGGCTGGCATTTAACGAGGGCAAGCAGGGGAAGGGTAGGTGTAAGGAGCTGTCTGAAATTCCCTTTCATCCTCGGAGTGAGGTGAGGGGGTTGTTGGGGGGGGTCAAGGCTTCCCTCAGCAAGTCTCAAGTCCCAGAGAGCCAAGCCCTGAGCCGCCACACCACACTTCACAGCAGGCAGTGAAAGGTGGGTGACCACGCACTGCTTTTCCAAACAGAACACAGAGATGGGCGGGTGGTGTGAGAGGCGAGGAGGTGGGGGAGGGGGGAGATGGGGGTGTTTAAACAAAACTAAAGTCTTCAATCTGAGGAAAAAAAGAGATTGTCTCTTTTCATCCGTTCACCAAGACGGGGTTTTTAAACGTCTTCTTGCTCATGGCAAATGCCTCTGTGTAATGTTGTATACGTTCATCAGAGGATAGACAGTCTGTCTCCTCTCCTATCTTACAAATGACACCGCATAAAGGACATAGATTAAGGACAATACCAAACATATCAAAATATAGTCCGTTTTTATTAAGCCCCCCACATGGGACAAACAGACTTACTCTATTAAAAAAACATACTGTGAGGCTATATGTTTATTAACATAAGATCTATGCAAAGCCAAATCTTGACAATTCTTAGAAGTGAAGAAATCCCACTCGGCACAGATGTTTTAGGAACCAAAAAGAGCATGTAACTGGGAAAAAAGAGCCAGCCTACACGACAAACCTTTTGATAAAAAAAAAAAAAACTCAGACTGAAATGGAAACTCACGGGAATCATTCTCCCTTTTGAAGCATTGGGTAGTCCTCTTATTGACATTAGAGTCCATATCCAGTTAAAAGGACTTCTATTTCTGCCACTGAGAACATCAAAGTACGTCAGTTAGAGAAGAACCGGGGCTCCAAACTTAAAGTGAATTTTTAAAAGGTATGAAGGTGATCAGATCAGTATAATGAGTGTAATTAAAGTAAATTTTCTGCCATTTGTATTTCTCAAAAACGGCCTTCCATGACCTGAGCTCCCCACTAGCCTTAGATCTCTGCCATATATGGCAATTTCTAAGTCAACATTAAAATCTCTGTTATCCAGTCTTTAATTATGCATTTACATAATTAACAAACGAGGGCATCGATAAGACTACAAAAGACGGTAGATCATTGCATAACCTTCCAGAAGGAATACCGCAAATAAAATAACTAGTTTAATATTTCAAAGAGTCAAGACATAATTAATGTCTTTTTCCTGGGAAAAGAATTAATAAATAAAATCTTTTCAAACAAGCTGTCCAAAAATAATCAGGTCATTATTTGTTATTCAGAGGCTGTTTCAGAATATAAAGTTGCACAAAATGGAGGGCTTCCCCTGGCAGCTACCAGTACTGCACTTTTCTGCAGAAAATTCAATTTGGAGCTAGACAGGTAATTACTACACAGACAGTCTCATTTTGGTAGGAGCTGTGTCACATTGTCTGCATTCACAGCACTCCATTTTCTCCCACGCACACGTGCACATGCACACACACACATGCAAACACACAAGTGCATCCCTGCAAACACACACACACACACACACAAGTGCATCCCTGCAGACACACACACACACGCAACACACACACACACATACATGCAAACACACACGCACACACACACAAGTGCATCCCTGCAAACACACACACACATGCACACACACATGCAAAACACACACACACACACAAACACACACACACACACACAAGTGCATACACACACACGTGCATCCCTGCAGACACACACACACACACACACACACACACACATGCAAACACATGCACACACACACACACACAAGTGCATCCCTGCAGACACACACACACACACACACACACACACACACACAAGCACGCCCCTGCAGACACACGCACACACACAAACACATATGCAACACACACACACAAGCATGCCCCTGCAGACACACACACACAAGTGCATCCCTGCACACACACACAAGCACGCCCCTGCACACACATACACAAACACACACACACACACACACAAGCACGCCCCTGCAGACACACACACACGCACGCGACACACACACACACACACACACACACAAACACGCATGCACGCGGGCACACACACACACACACGCCCCTGCAGACACACACACGCAAACACATACGCACACACACACACACACAAGCATGCCCCTGCAGACACACACACACACACGCGCGCACACACACACACACACACACAAGCATGCCCCTGCAGACACACACACACACGCACACACGCACACACACACACGCACACACACACACACACACACAAGCACGCCCCTGCACACACACACACGCGCGCACACACACACACACACACACACACAAAGAGAAAAACAGGGCCGGGGAAAAAGGTGGTCCATTCAGGCGCTACATTTATACACATGGTGACATTTACTGATCCCACATCAGCGTCTCGTCTAAGCTTTATTCGCCTCAGTCGCCAACTGTTCTCTGCGTGCCGCGCCACATTACCGCTAACCAGCACCCCCCAATCCCCCCACCTGCCAGCAGGTTCAGAGGCTCGGCAGAGAGCCCGTCTCCTGCAGGTGGTGAAAAAAGGGGAGCTGAGGTGATGCTCCCTTCCTCACCGCCGGTCTCTCTGTGGAGGACAAACCACTGCCAGCCATTCTCTGCCTCGCCTGCACCCTCTCACCTCTCCAGCAAGCCCATCCCCACTGCCTCCAATGTCTTTATTCAATCCCCAGCACACTGACCTCAGTATGTGCTAAACTGCTTTGCCGGTGCAAGAAAGACTAAGAGAGCTTGTGATTGGTTGAGTTAGTTCATTTGCTCCAATCACAATTCATGTCACTGAAATCATGTCTTAAATGTACTAATTACCATGACCACATAATTAACTAGTGCATTTAAGATAGTATGTATCCTCCCCCCAAAAGCATGCATATGTATAAACAAATCCATGAACAGATAGATTAGGTATCTCCTCACCCCTAAGGCAATATTAAAGGGAGATAGTAAAATGACCAATGCATTCATTTTTTGCATAAACAAAGTATTGCATAAACCAAAATCGTATCGCTTATTTCTACTTGTTGTAGACACCTGCTGGTTGCCACCTCCGTGGATATGTGGGGTTTGGGAGTCTGTGGCACCGTTATTTTGGGGGTCGTGGGCTGAAAAGTTTGGTAACCCCTGGTCTAGAGCGATGCGTGGCAGCACAGGACCCCACAGCACACAGCGAGGGTCTCAAGAGATGGAACATGTAGCTTATAGCATCTCATAGCTAGATTAGCGACCTGCAATAGCATCTCACAGCTAGATTAGCGACCTGCAATAGCATCTCATGGCTAGATTAGCGACCTGCAATAGCATCTCATAGCTAGATTAGCGACCTGAAATAACATCTCATAGCTAGATTACCGACCTGCAAGGTTTCCTGGTGTTCCCAGCAGGGCCATGTTCTTAATCAAAGCTGTGCATATTCATGAAACACGCATCAGTGCTTCTCCAGTACGTCCCTGTGATAGGCCTCTGACCACAGCTACGACAGCACTGAGTGCAAACTCAGTGAATTGTGGAGGTGAGAACATTACAGCTGCACCCTCACCACATCTGACATTAAATAAATAATTAAAAAATAAATGGTCTACCCACGTTCAGCCATTAAAGTGCTTAAAAGTGAAATAAAATGGCCGCCACATCTTCTTTTAATGTTCACTTTCACTTCTCATCAGTCATTCCCCTCAGATTTGTAGAAACATTTAAATAATGCATGTGGGTTTATTCAAATATAATGAAAATGCCAATGAACATGTTCTTTTCTGCTCTTCCAGTTTTCTTGTGCTCTCCGACAGGGTAATTTGATGTATAATTTCAGTTCAAATCTATGCTTACATGTTTGTCCTCACTGTGTTAGAAGGACTTTCTTTTTTCTGTAACACAAAAAGGACATTACTACGAACAACCGTAAGAGCTGTTTACTCGGACACTTGCTTGTCAAATTCAGAAGCACTGGGCACAGTCGGGCAAAAAATGCAGACAAACGTATCAGAATATTGTAAGACGGAATTCACCTTGTCATAATTCATGGCCACAAACTTTCTTCTTGCAATGATGAGTCACTCCTGATACATAAAGCACCCACATCAAATTCATAAAACAAAAACAAAGTTTTCTGCCATCTCATTAATGTGTGCATCCCATAGTCACTCTCAATTCTCAATGGAAGCTATCCCACACAAATCTTCAAATCTGATTTCCCTTAATTTCTATCTAACTATACATTATTACAGAAGATATCGATGTGCAACTAAAACAGGGTACCATAACTTCAGAAAAGACTTCAATACAGAAAAGAATGAATGATAATTTACTACTGGATAAGCCCCATACTTCCAATCTCTCTCCCAAAATCCTATTTAAACCTATATTAAACCTATTGACCTCAACTTCAAAACATAAATGTGGCACAATTTGAACTTTCCCTCCTGCAACATAAAGATTTTGGGCCCACTTTTACTCTCCTCAAAATAAATGACCTTCCCTGTGTTTGCAGATAGTTCAGATGCCTTCTATATACAGACGACACTGTAATCTCAATTTCTAATCCTCATGTGAATCAATTTAACACTAAGCTTACATATAATCCATATTCCCTTCACAGATGGGTCAAGCTAAAGCACTGACAGCATCTCTGCATGCAAAATTCATGTATGCATTCCAATATTCCATACAAAATGGACAACTCAGCTGTTCCAATCTTAATTGTAAATAAAGCAGGCACAGTATGGGCGTGAAATATCACCTCCCAGCCACACAAAACAAAGTTTTAAACAGGAACACCAGATGCTGCACATGCTTTCATGAAATGTCACGCATAATAGACATCACCTACGTCCAATCCATTTCTCACCATGTTCCCCACTTTCCAACTTTCTCATACTGCAGACTTTCACTTCCAAAGATTGTAAAACTCTCTGAGAGGGCATACAGAATCCACTCACAACTCCCCATGCAATTATACTGCCTTAAAATCTATCAATGCATTCACATTTCCTGACTGCTGGACATCTTCGGCCTTAAAAAAGGAGCCGACTTTCTCTGGCTGTTTTCAGCCACACACAATCGTATATACAATGGTACTCTACAGCTATGTTTTCTTATTCTTACCCCATTTCATCTTGCTGTTCTCTCACTTTATGACAAAAAAGTCACAGTAAAATAACTATTGGATTTTGATTTTCTTTATTATTGTTGTGCTTTGCTGTAGCAGTTTTTCCCAGTTCAACTGCTAGTCCATAGATTTCCTCCATCTCTCTCTCTCTCTCTCTCTCTCTCTCTCTCTCTCACTCTCTGCCTCTCTCTCTCTCTCTCTCTCTCACTCTCTGCCTCTCCCTCTCTCTCACTCTCTGCCTCTCCCTCTCTCTCTTTCTCTCTCTCAGTCTCTGCCTCTCTCTCTCTCTCTCACTCTCTGCCTCTCTCTCTCTCTCTCAGTCTCTGCCTCTCTCTCTCTCTCACTCTCTGCCTCTCCCTCTCTCTCTTTCTCTCTCTCAGTCTCTGCCTCTCTCTCTCTCTCACTCTCTGCCTCTCCCTCTCTCTCTTTCTCTCTCTCAGTCTCTGCCTCTCTCTCTCTCTCACTCTCTGCCTCTCCCTCTCTCTCTTTCTCTCTCTCAGTCTCTGCCTCTCTCTCTCTCTCTCTCTTACTCTCTGCCTCTCCCTCTCTCTCTTTCTTTCTCTCTCACTCTGTTTTTCCTCCTCCTCCAAACGCCAGCTGCCCTAAGCGAGCGGTGCGCCTGTCAGTGGTAATCATTTCATTTAGTACAACAACAAATTGACCTTTTCACCTGGAGGAGGCAGCTGAAGGTTTCTCGGAGTTTGTGCCGAGCCCGTGCGTGACTGTCCTGTTATCACACTCGGGCAGAGGCTCAGGTGTGACAGTTCGGGCTTTGGATTCGCAAATCGTCATGCACGATCTACCACGAAAATCACAGGCTAACATCCCAAGGCAACGATTGCTGCACTAGTGATAGCATGAAATGTGCTTAGTCTCTGTTCTAGGAAGAAGATAAGTGGGCATGAACATAAACAAATAACAGAGGCAATAATCACACATTTAAATGTAAATATAAATATTAATTTGCGAATAAACAGTCACTGATAGATGAGGTGGGAGAGAGAGCTAGGCTGGACGTGGAAGATAAATAACTGTAAGATCATATGAGCGTGTGAAGCAGAAGAAGGGTGACCTGGCCTTTCTAATTGAAAAGGTCAGGCCTCGAGGGCCTGTCTGTTTACAGTAGTCTATTTGCTGTGCGCTAATTTGTTTGCCATGTGAATATTCTCTACTCCCGGAGCACCAGAGAGCTGCAGAGTCCGGCCTTCGGGCCCCATGGAGAATTATCTTCATGCTAGGCCCTCAGACGGCCACCACCGAAAACACCGTCACTAGAAACTGGCTGCTTTAATGGGCCCTGACAGCACGAATCCATTCGACCAGCCGAGGCTATTCCGCGATGTTCCAGAACAGCCTGTTACTGCACACTCAGAGCTAAAGAAACGCCCGGAAGCATGAAGAAAACAGCTCATTGATATCGAGTTCTTCAGGCTGTGCCTGAATAAGACATACGTCAAAACACCCCTCCTGATCCTCCTGCACACATCCAGCCTGTATTTTGCACAGCTTGTTCGAAACACAGCGAGCACTCATGAAACAAAAATCCAATAAATACCTATTTGTTTGGACATACGGGTCCTCTCTTGTTTTGACTTCAGCTCTCTGTAGCTCTCTGTGTCTTTGATTCAATACAGTCAGCTTTTTGTGCGTGTGAATTCGGTCAAGGTTATTTATTTATATTATTGTTATTTAAGGCCAATCTAGGTCAATTCAGGTACAGAATGTCACCTGTGTTTATTTATGTTCAGTTACATGCTGTCTCCTCTGCCTGCACCTGCTTGTATATAATAGACACCTGTGCGGCAGAGCCCATGTGGCCAGGCCTAGAGACGCTGCTGTTCACTCTTGTTTTCCAATAAAATAGCGGTTTCTGACTCATGCCTCAATGCCGTCCCAGTGGAATATTCCCGGGGACCGAGGGGGTAAACAGTAAATTTGATCTGTGTTGTTCATTCTCTGCCTGAGTGAGCGACTGTCCTTTCGAGCAGCTATGCCATAATGTCCATCCACCGCCAGTGTCAACCTCCGCAGCTACATCCCATATACCGCACCGCCCGCCCCCCACTGCCCGCCCCCACCCCGCCACCCTGCCTCTTGCTGAAAAATAAGCTTATGCATTTCTGATCTGACAGCTGGATCAGGGGGCAGAGGGCTGGGGAGGGGGCGGAGGGAGAGTGACAGATATGTGCTCAGATCGATAGCTAATGTGCTCGCGTAGCATTGGGGCTCGCTAGCTGGGGACGGCGCGATGCACATTAGCTTGGAGCGCGCGGGGCATGAAGGTTACCCATTTGGACGCCTCGCTAAAGTGGAGATTACTATTATCGGGCTTGCCTTGCAGATCCTACAGGGGATCACAGCACAGCCAACCACAGCCCCCCAAACCCATGTCCGCCCCCCCGTCCTACAGAGCCTCTGTGAACGCAGCAGACCCTGGGGGGGGGGATGCGTATATAAATATACTCCATCATGAGGCCTTTTATTGGGGTCTTTGATATTTTAGTGAACCCTGAATCCAATTTGCAATAAAGAGATACAAGGGATGAAGACAGCAGGAGTGAGGCAGGGGGCTAATGGTGTTAAAAGGCAGGATTTTTTTGATGGTTGCAGCGCAGTCATACTATCATAAGGCCTAAATAAAGCTGGCAGTTTACATTAAGGGTGTGTGTGTTTGTGTGTGTGTGTGTGCATATGCGCGTGTCCAGCGAATCCTGATTTTAATTCTCTTCGTTCAGCCCGGCTCTTAGCGCTGACTCATGTCCCATCACCCATCTCATTAATTCACCACAATTGTACTTTAAAATGATACGGTAATTTTAAGCACATATTTCCTAAAAGGGTAGTTTCACCTGAAAAAAATGCAAGTACTTCATTCATTTTCTCTCCTTGAAAATGTCTGTTTTACTTATGCCATTTCTCTGAGGCGCCTATGTCAGGATTCGATTAGTAAGAGTTTGAGCGATCAGGATTAGTCTGTCAGGAATCCTGAATCTAAACTGAGGACATGAGTCTTTTAAGAGCTAACATTTTGATGGATACAGTTGAAACTGTACATTTCTGAAGGAGTCTGTCACGATTGAGTACGATCGTTTCTAATTATTGTTTAGGTATTTCTGTGAGATTTTTACACAGAAGCTTGAGGTGGACTTCATCCACAGACTTCCATTCATTTTGGAAGCCTGTCTCATGCACTGTTTGAATCCAGTCAAAAAAAACAGATTCCTGGTCAAGCAAGAAAATGAACCAAAATCCATCATTCACTGGCTAAATACGCCTTTTGTTTTGTATGATTATGAGATTTTGAACAGAGACATGACCGCACAAAATTTTAAATTAAAAGCAAACAAGTGGAAATCCCCCCAGGTGGCGCGTCCAGCGTCAGAGCTATGTCACAGGTAGCCAGTGCCAGCACAAGGCTGAACCGCCTGGCAGTGGTGAGCCTGCAGTCTGCCTCGTCCATCCGTGTGTGAAACGTAGTCTACCCTACTCAACGACCCCCACACTCCAGCCTGTGAACCTGAACGGTGAAAATAGCATGCATTCTGCTCCGTGCTCTCTCCCTAATTCAAATTGAGAGAAAACGTACAAATAGGCGGTTAAAAATGCTTTTGTTTTTTCTGAAAATACAGCATGATTGCCTCTGGACTGGGGAGAAAATGAGGACAAAGAGAAATAACGGTCTCAAAAGGTTTACTGAACTTTTCAGCAATGTCCAATAAAACAGAGATCTTCCTCTCTCTCGCTCTCTCGCTCTCCCCCTTTCTCTTTCTGCTGAAACGGGTACTGATTTAGGCTGATGAAGACAATCTTTTATTGGCTCTCTCAATCATCTCTGCAGAGCCTCTTCAACGCCTCCCCCCTTCCCCTCACTACCCCCCCCCCCCATCATCATCACCAACACTGTGAAGACCATAATAACAACGTCTTCTCCATGGCAACACGGGACCTTCGTCTCACAGACAAGAATACACTCACACACTGCACAGTCCTGCATGTGGATTCACAGGGGAGGGTTGATGAACTGTCTACAGTCACCAGACTTTTTTTTTTTTTTTTTTTAAAAAAGGTAATCACTGTTATTGTTTTTTTTTTTTCAGATTACCCAAATCCGCATAACTGGCACCTACACCATGATTTAGATAAGGCATTCATAGGATCAGACCTCCTTTTTTTGCATGGAGAGGAGCTCAAACAGAGACGTGTCTCACCCAGATCGGCATGAGCTGTGTGATTTTTTTTTGCCAACTTTTCCCCCCTGTGACATCCTAGGTAGCATCTCTATTGACTAACAATACTGCAGGTTGTTGTACGTCCCCTGAACACAAGGCTTGAACTTAACTGTGTTGAACTACATGTAAATTCTGTTTAATGTGCCATATCTCTCTGTAATTGAAGAGGTAATAAATTATACAAATACAGTAAGAATTTTAATGAGATCCAGCCCTACATACACCATACATGTTAATTATATATAATATTTAAGTTGCACTGTGATCTCATTATGCTCCGATATAACAGAGCATATTAAGTAAGTGCAAATATTAGGATTATGAAGTACAGAATGGTCAATCCCAAAATCGACACTCGATGAATATGTTGTAAACTACGTAAAATGTGCATTATTTTGCAGTGAAACCGGGATTAATTTTAAAACAAATAGATTTGTTAAAATGATTTCAGAGGTGATTGAATATGCTCTTAAATAATTGAAGAGTGACTGAGTGAACCCGAGCCCCTGTGTTCGCTATAACAGCCTTTACGATGAAAGTACGTCTCCCTGCATCGCTGAGATGTCAGCTTCCACTGTTAGCTCAGACTCATGTAGTTAAATAGTGATGACACAGCCCCTCATGGAAGGAACTCACAGTATGTACAGTCACAAATCCCAGCGACAAATCGCCTGCTTAACTACAAAATGCAGCATTCAGGATCAATGAATTAACTTTTAAAAATTTACAAAGAATGTAAAAATTATGAAAAAAAAAAAATCAGAAAAATATTTTGGTTCTGACGTCAACAGACAAAAAAACTGTGTTGAATTATGTATATTTCAGTTATTCGCTCTTAAATCTGGCTGAGAGCGCATCACATGCCACTGAATCGGCACTTTCCTTTTCCTGCTTAATTAAGACAAATAAATGACTTTGGGGATTTGGTTCCCCCTGTTTTAGCGCTGGCAGAATGAGAACTGCAGAGCCGACTCTGCCAGGGCAAAGCCAGATAACAGTGTTCTCTCAAAGCCCCGGAGTTCATGCCTGTCTCCTTTTTTTTCCCCTCACCGCTCTTCCTCTATTCGCACTTATCTTTTCACCTCCCCTAATTCTTCCGCTCCCCTCCCCGCCCGTCCTCGCTCTCGGCTCCACAGCACGACTAATCCTCCTCTCTTTGTGAACGGCATGAGAAGGTATCTTTCATGGTCAAACAAACATCGCGACCTTAACACGAGAGTCACCCTGCCTCCGCCCGGCAGTTCCACCCTACCCCATACTGCTGTCAGGCTTTCCCATCAAACCTGGCTTTCAGCTAATTAGTGCTTCTACTTGAGGTAGATTTCATATCAAGTCATTCTGTCAGTACTTCATCAGAAGTATGAATGAAGTAAACAAGTAAATGTGCCTCCTTAACTTATTCATACACATTGAAACCCCTTAGATGATTGAAACTAACCTTTACTGATGAGAGAAACTGGACTTCGGTTGTTCAATATGACCAAGGAAAATCAACAAAATAACTAACTGAGCATTGTCCAGATACAAAATCCTAATAGTTCAAAGATGACATACATTAGAAACTCCCTGGGAATGAAAGCAGAAAGAATTGAGGTCATCACCAGCTGTAAAGGGTACTTTTACACTTTGATATCAAAATACATTATTTTTAGCTACTTGAATCTTTCATTGATTTGAATCTTTACTTGCATTACCGTAGCCTAATTTTAGGATATGCTACTCTCGTTTTGTACGTAAAAACCTTAGTTTAAGCAACCCGATATCTCTGACCAAGCGGCCCAGATCACAGTAACAGCTATACTTGCCAAAGGCCGAGACTCCTAAAAAAGATATGTGTCCTTCACAACTGTTGTTTGTCCTTCTCATGTCGCAGCCAGAGCCAGATCTGGGCAACAAAGGACCAGGTTTGGAAAATGCACTGAATTGCATTTACCCTGCCTTAGTGCAAAGCAGAATCGTTTGGCCGGTTTCTGCAAAATCGAGCGCATTCCCGAAGCTTCCCTAGGGAATAAAAAAGAATAAAGAAGGGAAATGATTTGCTGAATCAAGCTGTCTGCTGGCGTGCACTGATTTCCTATTAGGAGGCCATTTGCAGCATTACCTCAGGCTCCTTAACTCTCACCTCCAAACCTCATACCCAGCAAAGCTTAGACCAGGGACCCCTACTCAAGCACTTCAGGAAAGACCCCCGACCACCAGGAAAAACTGTACGGTGGAGCTAATGTGCGTATTCGCCGTACAGAGTCCTGGGGATTCCAGGGCAGGGTTTAAATGAATTATTTATTAATGGTTACTATATGGGAGTGAGCTATTTTTGGAACATACACAGTGAACACCCTAATGACGGACATTACCAGCAGACCACAGGCTGAGGTTTAGCTCTGTGGTCATCTCTGAAGCTGTTGGTGTTTAATTAACTACACTGTTAGGTTTCCATGGTGCAACCACGGTTCCACTTTCCTGTCTGGCCTGTGCAGGTGTGTCAGCCTTCAGCTGTCTCTGAGGCTGACACACCTGCACCTGAGATATTAACCTTTCCCTTTCAGGTATTAACTGTTTGCTGATTTACGGTCTTGCATATAAAATGCTGATTTCAAAAAGTCTTCATAGAAGAAACTTATTAGTAATTACTATTGATATTAGGAAACACATGCGAAGGCTCCATTTAATTGCGATTTAGTTTCCTCAAAATGTAGTTTCTTCAAAACATGAGTCCTTTTTCAGTTAGTCGTTCTATTATTTTGTTTATACCTTTACTTTTACATCCGGTTGTTCCAGAGCAGAAATTTGCCTTGGCGCTGATGAAAAGGTAAACACGAAACATCAAACAGATCAAACACAGGCATGATCTGCAGAGCAATTATTTAAAATTTTCATCATCATGTCATCAGAGACTTTCTGGAATTGCCACAGCTGTAATTTATTTCATAAACAGAGAAACAATTCATACGATTTTTAACCAAGTCCGGGTTGCATGAATTTACATCATGTGTTACAGTCATTACAGCTTACCTGTCCTCTACCGCAAAGCCTGCGTTTACCTGTCCTCTACCGCAAAGCCTGCGTTTACCTGTCCTCTACCGCAAAGCCTGCGTTTACGTGTCCTCTACCGCAAAGCCTGCGTTTACCTGTCCTCTACTGCAAAGCCTGCGTTTACGTGTCCTCTACCGCAAAGCCTGCGTTTACCTGTCCTCTACTGCAAAGCCTGCGTTTACCTGTCCTCTACCACAAAGCCTGCGTTTACCGGTCCTCTACTGCAAAGCCTGCGTTTACCGGTCCTCTACCGCAAAGCCTGCGTTTACCTGTCCTCTACCACAAAGCCTGCGTTTACCTGTCCTCTACCGCAAAGCCTCGTTTACCGGTCCTCTACTGCAAAGCCTGCGTTTACCTGTCCTCTACCACAAAGCCTGCGTTTACCTGTCCTCTACCGCAAAGCCTGCGTTTACCGGTCCTCTACTGCAAAGCCTGCGTTTACCTGTCCTCTACCACAAAGCCTGCGTTTACCTGTCCTCTACCACAAAGCCTGCGTTTGCCTGTCCTCTACCACAAAGCCTGCGTTTACCTGTCCTCTACCGCAAAGCCTGCGTTTACCTGTCCTCTACCGCAAAGCCTGCGTTTACCTGTCCTCTACCGCAAAGCCTGCGTTTACCGGTCCTCTACTGCAAAGCCTGCGTTTACCTGTCCTCTACCACAAAGCCTGCGTTTACCTGTCCTCTACCACAAAGCCTGCGTTTGCCTGTCCTCTACCACAAAGCCTGCGCTTACCTGTCCTCTACCACAAAGCCTGCATCTGTGCTCAAAACATCACAACAACAATACCATTATCTCTGCATGATTCATCTGCAACTTAAGTAACACAACAGGTTGTTCAGAGTAAGAAAAAAGGGCATATTTAAATAGACCCCTTTAATTACTTTCATAAGGGCACTACAAGTGGTTTCCACTTTGGCAGATAACAAAACAACGTTCTCATACAGCATTAAAAGAATACATGGCAATTCCAGGAGAGAAAGAGACGGAGAGAAACACAGCGAAAGAGAGAAAGGAAACCGCTGTTAAGGCAGTGAACAAAAAACTGGAAACACCATAGTCATTTAGCATGTAAAGTCAGTAGTGTATTTACCTGGTATATTTTGCTTTAAGAGTTTTTGTGATCTGTGGAAACATTTCAACCTTTCCATGACAGGTTCCATTTTGGCAAAATGTTTCTTTAGTTATATTATGAAAAAATAAGCATTTTTTAACTTTAAATTTACTTGAACTGGGGAATGACAGATGGATTTTTGTATCAGACTTAAAGAATAGCCGCCGTCCTCTCCTCCAGCATACGATGAAGATAAACTTCACCCAGGGGGTGATTCTGCTTTGGGTTTTTCTCTTCAGCTCGGTAAACATGTACATGTGGCGGGGCGATAAGCGAGGCCTGCCTTTTTCATTTCCCTGTTTTACGTTTAGTGTGTTTATGTTGTCTGTTGATTCGGATTTCGTGCCGCCCCGCAGATAAAGGGCATCCTGTGAAGCAGCCAATCAAATGCAAACACACGGAGCCGTCGCCGACCTCCACTCGCAAGTGGAGAGGCGTCCAAACAACGCAGTGCTAACATTTGCTCAAGAACAAACGCCTTCAACGAGCCTATCAGGCACGGCCTCGAGCCTCCTCAGCTACCTGTGAGAGTGGGTGCCTTTTATTTATTTA
Source organism: Albula goreensis (assembly GCA_022829145.1). Classification (NCBI taxonomy): domain Eukaryota; kingdom Metazoa; phylum Chordata; class Actinopteri; order Albuliformes; family Albulidae; genus Albula; species Albula goreensis. The sequence goes on along the minus strand of CM040751.1, from coordinate 35,057,716 downwards.
TTTTTTGGCTCAAGGCTAGGATAACGACTTCCTGATTAGCGCAGCGGCGGGATTGAGGAGGGTGAGCATTAATAAGTGAAAGGCATGGTGCCCTGGGGAGAGGAACTCACAGCCAGGCTTTAATCAAAGTCTGACAGCTCAGGACCCCAGAGGAATCTGCCTCTGACCAGCACTGCTGCCCGGCCAGGCGAAACATGTTCATTTAGGCCTCACGTGTTCTATAGGTGGCAGCTCTTACACGGGAACCACCAACCAATCAGGAGGCCAGAACATACATAAGGGTAGCATCACATGGCCAAGCAAAGCATAATGTGAACATATTTTGAATTTTACAGGAATGCTATTCTCAAGGTCCCTTGTCTGTATGGGACAGCTGTTACAGTCTCCCAAACAACAGCTTATTAGAGCCAAAGAGTCAGAATATCCATGAACTCGAATTACCTGAAAGACAGACTTTTAAAGGTAAGGAGTGACTGTGAGATGTTGCGATAACCACGGAGATGGTCTGACATACCTAAAGGCCTGCGGCAAGCGGCGAACATGATGCAAAGAGGATTGGAGGAAGATTACAGAGACGGATGATTATCAGGGTCATGGGTGGGGTATCCCAGGTGTCACTCCCATCATGCCATGTGTCACTGGCTATCGGTCGACCCCAGATGCCCTGGCTGGCGGCTGACGGCTTCTCGCCCAACAGCGGCGCTAAACGAACTCCGCCCCGCCCTCCACGAGCGACTCCATGGAAACGGCGGGGTAGGAAAGAACGCCGCTGGGAATGACATCTTGGGCGTCTGTCACCGGCGTCAATCAGGGTGATGGAAGTTGACGTCGGTTCAGGGGAGGCTGGAAAAACGGTGATTTGTGGGGACGCACGCGATTCACTGCGGACGACAAACCCTGGACTCCTCAGCTGCCTGGGTTCAGCTACTTGGGGGAAGACTGGTTTCACATTCACACTGCAAAGTCCTACACACAGGGCAAATCTACGCCACAGTCAGGGGTCAAAGTAGTCTTACATTCGTGCCGGTACTATTTGCCGGTACTTTCGGAAGCAGACGCGCATGCGCACTCACGTACTGCTGAGTGAAATCTCCGGTCATTATCTTTTAGTGGTACTCAGTACCGGACCGTACCGGCTTACTTTCACCCCTGGCCACAGGCTATAATCTATGCCACATATACCATATGTGAATTGAATGTGGAGGTCCAACTCCCTTTTGACAAGTTTCTTTTCTTGGTGGAACACCACTGTACTTGTGTGGCATGGGGTGCAGGCTAAAGACTAGGGGAGACCAGATGGTTGCAGGTTCAAATCCCAGGTCAATGTATATACAGACAGACACACACATTGTGCATCACTGAAGCTGTGAATGGTAATTAACCCCCTAGTAGACAAAACAAAGAGAGAGGTGTCTGAATGCAGGAAGTAGTTCATTCACTTAACAAAAAACTTTTAGACGGACAAGACACTATAAACTTTATTTGTTATTAATGTAGTCACAAAAACACCCAAAAATTCTCTCAATTTATAGCGGTATCAAGAGGACGCCAGAAATTATTCACAATAGAAAACTCTCCCTCAGAATACCCCTTATAAGCTCATAACTTTGAATAATTTTGCACATTTTTTGGATAATGAGATGAATCATTTGAATTATAAACTTCACAGTGAAGCTTGTAGCTCTCTTGAAATAAAAAACCTTTTGATTTGAGAAGCATCTTAACACTGTTTGCCCTTGAAAAAGATCTGAAGCTCCAAGAGCTGTTAAAACAATACAGCACATTATTTCCTCTCTTCTTGAATTTCAGATAGAGCTGAGAAACTTTATGATCTATCCTGAAAGCCACAGAGAACTCATTTAAATTAAAATGAAATACTAAAAATCTGTCCATTTTTCCATATCATCATCCACAGATATACGATGACATCTTAGACGATGACAAATGTCATTGTCCGCTACTATGACAACTGAATTTAATGAAAGGACTTGTCTGCTACAATAATATTCTGCATAAATAGATAATAAATTCAAATAACATTATTTAGCACATAGCACTTGAGGTCAACAGGAACTGTAATTTTCCTAAGCAAATTCCAGCTAATCTGATTCCTAGCTTTGCAATGTAAGATTCATTTAACTCACCCCACAAGCTAGACAACATGGGCAATAGGACGTCACGCCAGTTCTCACAGCCAGATCAGGGAGCATGTTAATAGGGTCCATTTCAACAACATCAGGGGTTTATCAAAGGGGTGGGAATGACTGTGCAGGGGCTTCTGTGCATGCTGGGAAACTTGGCCCCGAATGAGGGCGAAGTCAACACACCTGTATGATGCCCAGGACGGTCCTGCTCCGCCTTTTAGTGCTATTGTGCCCGTGGTTTAGTGACTGGCCAGTGACTTGTGACTCGAGGTCTATTGTCAGCTGATTTTGGTTCTGACATGTTTTAACCTTATGGACATTTTTTTAATCATGAATGAATTGTGTGTATTCAACATAATTATCAACGTATTTGCGTTTAATTTTATTTTAACGTGCAGCAGCACAGCCAGCTTGCCTCTGTGCTTTATTGATACTGCAGATATACCTGATAATGCTAAAATATTGTTAGTCAGGTCTGACACTATTGCTCATACTGATCAAATGGAAGCACTTATGTTCTCCCACTCTGTAAATCGCTCTGGATAAGAGCATCTGCTAAATGACTGTTAATGATTTAGATGTAATTTAATAAAATACCCAATTATTTCTCATGCTTTTATAAGGCTATGCATAAAGATACAGTCGGTGCCAGTTGAAAGTACGGCCACTGTGTGTTGACTGTCCTCTAAACCTTCGTAGTAGGGCTGACTTCAAATGATTGTTCTTGTGCTTAATGTGTGTTGTTTTTAGCCATGTTTGTCTCAACCCTCACAGGAGGAAATAGAGTAGACATTGGTCTATTTACCATCTCTTGTTTTCTTGTCTCATCTCTTGGCCTTCTCTTTTCCTTTTGCCAACCAGTGTTGTGGCTACAGCTTTCATTGTGCTGAAAACTGCAATTTGAAAAATTTTAAAATGACAGATACAGGAAGTAATGGAACCCAGTGAGCGTCTCTACCAACTATCTGTTTCCTGTGCTTCTGAGTAGGGATAAAGAGAAAGATGGAGCAGTCCAGACATAATTTTTTAGTTTAAGTTTTTTAAGTTGAAATCATAATTTAATCAGAGAGAAAATCTCTGAAGGGATTGGTGGTGATTTTCTTTGTCTATTTGTTTGGAAAAACAAAAAATACAGCCTGTACCATAGGTTGATATAAGAGCTTGTTAAGAAAAGCAACAGGGAAAAACATATGTAATTTTAACTGGAGGTGTATGAGGACTGGGAGATTAAATCACACAAACTTTGCACAAATCTAACACAGGTGATTTTATCAAGATAATAGGCTTTCCAGCAATAAAACTAAAAACAATAAGGCACTCCAACACAGAAAATCATTTTTCCCACCACTTCATCCCCAAAGTAATTTTCACACGCCTCGCCAGTCAAACAGGAAGGAAATCCCACAAGCCGTATCCATGGAAACGGGAAAGTTTTCATGTAAAGCACAGCAAAACGTTTCAAATGTACCCTTATCCAGAGAATAAATAATGACAAAAAAACTACAATTTCTTCTGCAAAAACTAATAAAACTATTATAAATACATAGCAATCGAAAAATCATTGCTTTTTAAGTACCTTAAGTGAAACATTTTTGATTTTCTTTTCACCACAGGGTACAACAAGGCCCTTAATAACTACACCACAGTGCCCCCTGGTGTCCGGAGGACAGCATCAGCGCAGGCAGCAGAGGAACGGCCAGAGGCGATGGCGTCCCGAGCTGTCCCAGGGGCACTGATCAGCTGCTCATTACATTCGTGCTCCACTGTGAGAGATGGGGCTCGAAGAATGATATCTGCAGCAATCGATTGATCCCCCCAAAATAGCCTGACTCACAGATGCCTAAGGCTGTCTGCACAGCAAGAGAACGGCCGCTGTAATATACCTGGAGTCACAAGAGCACAAGTCACTAAAAAGGGCCTCATCTCCTGACTGACAGGCAGCTGAACCTCATATGTGCAAACTGCATGCATGAAATGGCAAAGATCACCAGCTGGTCACATAAATAAACACATACACACAAACCAGCACATACACATACATACAGGAACACATGCACTCAAGACCGCCTACACACACACACACACACACAAACCAGCACATACAAATACATACAGGAACACATGCACTCAAGACCGCCTACACACACACACACACACACACACACACACACACACACACACACACACACACACACAACCAGACCACCACACACACACACAAACACATACACACAAACCAGCACATACAAATACATACAGGAACACGTGCACTCAAGACCACCTACACACACACACACACGCACACACAAACCAGCACATACACATACATACAGGAACACATTCACTCAAGACCACCACCATACACACACACACACACACACACACACACACACACAAACCAGCACATACATACACATACATACATGAACACGTGCACTCAAGACCGCACACACACACACACACACAAACCAGTGCATACACATACATACAGGAACTCAAGATCACGTGAACTCAAGATCACCTATATACACACACACGCACACAACATTGACAGCGCCAACCACAGCGGCACACAATTTTGATTTATGGAGTGTTTTTGATTTATGTTCAATCTATCCAGAGTTAAACGACAGCAACAGTGCTGAAACATACAATCAATCCTGTTCACCCTGACCGGTCAGTCCAGAGGAAAATCAAAGGCAAATGGTGCAAAACACATCTATCTTTTTTGTTTTGTTTTTGTTTTTTTTTTTTTTATAAAAGAGTGGTGGTACATGTGGGTGTTGGAGAGCTCTTCCTCCACACATGGCTGCTCCCCCACCTGCTCGCCCTCTTCACCTATATGTGGGCTGTTATTCCACACGCCCACACCAGGTCCACGCACAGCACCTCCGCAGGGAGGCATCGATCCCCCACTCTCCCTGCTCACAAAGCAACCGCGAGGTCCCTGATTTAAGGCCTCTCACAATGTTCCAGACCCCAGCTCTCCATTGCGGAGAAAAGCCAACAAAAAAAAAAAAAAACCTCATTATTCAGCTGTAAGCAAAGCACAAACTGGGACTACAGCTGTGGAGGGGATCCTGCAGATCCACATTGCACTGATATGAACTGTCTCTGCTGAAACAGTCAGGACTCCCGAGGAACCTGGCTATAAATACTGAGTACCTATTACAGAGAGAGGTGGACAGTGGAGCCAGCGTTAGCTTGTGCTCAGGTATTGTGTTCAGGTAACAGAGGAGAGGGCACAGGGCAGAAAATGGGCATACTGTGTGTGCCTGTGTGTGTCCGCATTTGTGTTTGTGTGCATGCACGTGTTTGTGTTCACATGCACATGTGTGTGCGTTTGTTTTTGTGTGTGTGCATGTGTATGTGTATGTGTGCATGCGAGTGTGTGTGAGCCCATTTTCCACAGTCTGTTTCTGAAAAAAAAAACCTTTATTCCAGCATGCAAACAGAGAGTGCTGGTGCCTATAGTCTGTGTCACTTTATAATGAAGTGCCTATAGTGTGTGTGACTTTATAATGAAGCCCGTCTGCAGGGCTAAGTGCCATAAAGCCCTTAAATGCTCACTGTGGTTCTAGCTAAGTGAAAGTCACCTTCAGACAGCTCACTTCTTCTGGCTCTGCACGACCTCATATGACTCGGATGTTCTTTGTAGTTCTACACATGTCCAACAAGTAGTAATTATGATCATGATTAGCCGTATACTAATTGCAAAGTGGGATTTGATTAAGATTAGGTTTAGAGTCGTTACACCTCAGGATTTGATTATGATTTAGATTGAACCTGTTACACTCTGGGATTTGATTATGATTATGATAACAGACGTTACACTTCACATCCTGGATTGCAGTCATTACTTATGAGGATTTGTATTAATTTGAAATGATAACTCTATATTGCCTTTTAGCAATCTGCATGGTTTTTTTTTCCTGGCTGAATCTATACTGAATTCACTTATGTTCTGTTAGTCATCTAAAATAGGATGTTTCATCCAACAACCAAAAGATTAACACATAAATTCAGTGTGATAAACAGTTAAACAGAATATAAAGTCCTTACAGATGTTCTTCATTTATTTCCTAATCAATTTAAGTTTTCTCTCTTTGGAGGAAAATTTTGTATCAATTTCAAAATATCTTACACAGAAGAACATTGCAAACAAGTTTCCTGATAGAATACAAATGATTTATAGACACAAATATGATCTATATGCACAAATATGACTCGCAATCTCTTTTCTCAGTTAATTTCTTTCTTCCATTTTTCTCTGTCTCTCTTTCTCTCTCCTGTCTACGTTCATCCAGTCATCACCACAGCTTTTGCAGAGAAGCGACGCCTTCTGTATTTTAATTAAGTGGCATTAAGGACCCGGGAAAAAGCATGGTGACACTGGTATCATGCAGCAAACAGACACTGTGCCTCACTGCCTCACGACAGGGGACCACAGGGCTAACGCTACACTACAGGGCCCTAACCACTCCACCCTTCAGCCCCACAGAAGAAGGCAGCGTTTCCAAGACAACCAAACACCTCCAGCCTCCTCCACTAATGGAAACCCATTTCCACACTGACTGGAACTTAACGACAGCCAACCAAAATAAAGCATATTAGATAATAGAGTTTATTGAGCAAAGAGCACTTAACGAGATGAGTGGAACAATAAAACTTTATGAGAGACGGGAAAGGTAGAGTAGGATCTTGACCAAACACTGAAATAAAGGACAAAAGGCAGAAGTAGAAACCCAGTCTTAAACAACCCAGAAGAGTGTCTATATAAAATGCAGTGCTCATTTTTATGTGGTTATTGAATAACAGTGAGAGAGGGGGGAAGGCCTGAATCAGTTTAGACTGAACGGGATCGCAGCTGAGAGAATAAGTAAAAAGTGACAAATCAATAAAAACCAACCAAACATACTAGTAGTGAAAGGATACTTCAAAACTCAATTTATCAGGTTTTTAGATATTCTCTAAAGACTAACATTTGGAAGCGGCTGGCATGCTGCACTGAAGAGTGCCAGCTCTGTGGCAGCATATACAAAATTATTGACACAATGCCAGCATCACGAGAGAGTATCATAATGCATATCGCTTACCCAGGAAGAAAATCAAAATTCAAAATTCAAAGTATGGTTTCTACTGAATGCATATCGCTTTCGCACCATCGTAAAGTCGAAAAATCGTAAGTCGGACCATGGTGACTCGGGGACCGTCTGTATTAGAGAGGCACGGATTTTTTGCACGAAAGCTGCGACTCCTCGGTCTGTCGCCGAAACCTCCATCCCTGCAGCGGTGGAGAGGAGCCGGCAGGGCTGCGGGTAAATGAGGCACGAGGCGTGCAGCTCCCCCTGCATGCTGTGATGGGGGATGGGTAGAGACGCCAAGATCCTGACTTCCTGCATTATGCATGACGGCGGGCAAGGAGAAGCATACGGCACGACGATGTTGTGGGGTGCTGAACAATTTCATGGTTCGGAGGTGATGCTGTGTCACAGGAATTAGCTGCTGCAGGCTTCGTGGTACGAGGGCATAGGGATCAGATTTTAGTGCTTGGAATGCCGAATATGAAGGTGGGGCGAGGGGGGTGGGTGCATGAGGGGGCTACCCTAAAAGTCCTTTTTCCCACAGTGCAAAAACAAGATCGACCTACAGCATCAGCATCTAAAACCCAGCCCTTCCCTACAAACAAAACCAGAGTGACATAGCCATCGAGGACACGAAACGTGCACGATACTTTAACATGACGGTCGGGGGGCCGAGAAACACAGCCTTGCTGTAACTCCAGAGATGCACGAGACTCTAGCTTGCAGCAGCCGATCAATGCAAATAACATTTCTTCATTGATTGAGCTCAGATGCTGGCTGGGCGGCCAGACACTGGGGTCCTCTCTGGCCACTGGCCCACATAAAGATAACCTCCATTTCAGCGGCCCATCTCCACCCTTGGAGGAGGGCCAGGACAGAAGCATTACATTAAATGTATCAGACACTACTCTTATCCGGAGTGACTTAGGCAGTTTATAAAGCATTTTACACACTATCTGTTTGTACAGCTGGCTATTTACAGAGGCAATTCAGGTGAAGTAAGTAGCTTAAGGCTACAGGAACAGTAAGGGGTAACCTAAAATCTTGGGAGTTAGAGGACCAGGTCCCATCACACCACACTGCTGCTCACAGACTGCTCACAGTGCCGGCAGGATGGAACAGCCAATCAAAGGCCTCCATCTCTAAGGAGTCATATGTTCTCATACTCTCATTAAAAAAGCTTCATTAAGTTACGTGAGAAGACCACTTATCATTACTGTGACTGGTGGACCAGGGGCGTAACAACATTAAAAAACTGTGTGCATAATATTGTGTCCATAATATGAATGTGTGCCAATGATACCTCCATATATTTCAATCATTAAGTAACAAATTTTTATCTCGAAAGAAAAAAATAATGTTGTGGATGTCTCCACTGGAAGTGTAAACACTGAGTCACAGCTAATTTCTCGCTCAGAAAAATTAATTCCCAGAATGAGATCAGTACAGAGCTCGGAGGAAAACTGTCAGTTGTTATTTTACACACCGATCACAACACAACAATAACAATGTAGTAGCTACAACACAATAAAGAGGGAACGGTGAAGGAATAAGTAAATGACAGAGGGAATAGGCCATGTTGATGAATGATTTTTTTTGTCACTGGAGAGGTTTTTTTCCCAAATCGTGGGCTGTGCAGTTGTAGTGTAGCTGTCATTTCTGAAAGAAGAAATTGCATTAAATCCGCCAAGGTGCTGCTGATGAGTCTGACTTTACAACAGGAGCACGGGGCGGGGGGGGGGTTGGGGGATTATTATAAAAGGTCAGGCAATTACCTATCCCTAGGATGTCACTAACCAATTTCCCCCAGTTAATCATTACACCTTTGCCAAGCATGAACAACGTCAGACTGTTCCTCGCTCTTTAAAACCGTCTTCCTTTCCCTTCACACCTATTTCTTTCAGGACTGTCAGAAACCCAAGAGGACGGAAATAAACCATGACTGAGTTCGGATATTCAGGAACACGGCGACGCTGGGTGAAGCCAGGCCAGCTGCACTGATTCTGTTCTGAGGATTTCAAAAAAAAAAACAAATCTTTTGATGCAAGTGTCAAAAAGAAATTTTGATTTATGCCACATGTCCCGGCCTATGAGGATAAACTGAAGCAGAATGACATCAGCGCACCTATTAATTAATTTCCGTATCAACTACAAATCTGTAGCCGCTGTTTGTTTTGCTGCCAGATTCCTTTCCGTGATAAGATATATATGCCCTCACATACAGTCACATTACAGGCTTCAGTCAGGCCCTATATGCTCCTCTGTGACCTTTACAGGAACGCAGAGACCAACATCGGTTTCCCACCAGGGGGAGAGCCCCGGGCCTGCGCCTCGTCAGACGGGGGACGGGCATGTGCGACGCCCCCACATGGCAGGCTTCAGGTCCGATGCCTCCGTGCCGTCATAGGGTCTGCATCATCAGCCTGGGGACGAGCCACGGGTTCAGCGACGCGCCTGCGCCCGAAGACACCCCCCGCCGAAACGGTCCACATCGCAGTGCACCGCAGCCTCGCGCAGCTTTCGCTCATCCAATATTCAGGAGCATTCGCTCACTTGCTCACTCAGCAGAGAGAGAGAGAGAGGGAGGAGTAAAGAGAAGAGAAAAAAAACACTTGGACGAGAACAGAGCTAAACGTCACATGCTTTTATTTCCAAACCGTGTTTAATAATTCAGACACGCGGGGGGGAATCGGGGGGAATCTGGCTCGGGACTGGTTGTCTGGAAGGCCTCAGTGTCGAGATCTGAGTGAGAAACCCCACGAAGACCGGGGTCGGCAAGTTCCCCTGCGTGTCCCTTCTTCCACCTGTGCATTCAGCCGCTCCCTCTAAAGCATGGCGGCTCGGGGCTCAGAACACCAGGACACGGGTCCCATTTTCCCATCTGAGCTGATGGGATGAAAATGTGTGATGAAAAACATATATATATATATATATATATATATATAAATGTTGGACAAAGCCAGGGAAGACACCTGCTGAGGTAAAAATGACTGTCTGACTAGAGATGACGGTGAGACGGCTGATTTTGCTCATCAGCCTGGAAGGAAGGTTCTGGATAGCAGCAAAGGAAATGAGAGAATGAAACCTTATTTCGTGTCACGAGGAGCAGTCCAGCGTGAGATTATTTTTTTCCTGCTTATTTTTATTTTTTCTTCTTCTTCTTCGGTGCCTTAAGATAGAAACACTCATGTGGGCTTTGAGTGGTGTGGAGGAGGGAAAAAAGTTTCTTAAAGATGAGCGTTGGAAGTTCACTTCGTTCCGAATCGTTTTTTTTAGAGAAGGCTAACAGTCAGAGAATCTGACCCCCTCCTTTAAGCAATGCTGCAAGAGAGCCAGAGCGAGAGGTCTGGGTTGGATTTGTACTTTCGTCCTGTGCGGTAGCCTGCCTCCAATCTCTCAGTTGTAGATCCATTTCTAAATGTTAAATGGCCAATTTAAAAAGCTGGATGGGGGGGGTGGGAAACATTAAACACATCCTAATCCATAATTCAAGCTCTTATTGCTTTGAGACAGTGGGGATTTGTGTTATCACTTTCATTGCTTAACTTTTTTTTTCAGTGCGTTACATTTTCACTTGCGCACACAGACACACGCCGACACAACTGTGTCAAAGCCAAATGGAAACCATAACTGCATAAACTGCTGTACACAGATCCTGTCAGGGTCTTTCCCGCGCTCCCCTCCATCCTCAGAACCTGTCTCTCGTGGTCCCGGACCGTAAGCGGAGGTCCTCCTTAATGGCAGCTGACAAAAACAGTTCCCTCCCGCGTGTCAGAAGCAGGACTGAAAGCAATTTAGACCTTTATTGGAAAAGCAAAGTGTATTCAGCATAGGACATAAACAGTCTGCTCCAGAGCTCTACCATAATCACTACCACATTATGGCTTTCAGCTGCTCAAGCTGTCCCGTGACCAGAGGTGGACAACTCCAGCTTCAGAAAGTAAAAGTTCTGCCCATTCATAAAACCAGCTGATTCTAATCAGCACAGCTCTTCAGCCAGGTAGATGAGCTAATTAGAGAACTCACCTGGTTTTAGTGAATGGGCAGAACAAATACATGGTAGGGTTTTTACTTTGTGAAGCCGGTGTTGTCCACCTCTGCCAGTGACAACAGCTCACAGACCACACCCCACCCATACCCTGATCCATGACGCATTTCAGAAAGATTAAAAAGTGAGAAAATCTAAACACCTCCTCTCTTTCCTGCTGTTTTTCAGATCACCTTGCTTGTGAGCAACAGAATGCAAATGTGAGAATGCCCTTTCCGTGTAGTTTTGCTTTTTATTCCGGAGGAGATACTATGAAAGAACATGTAATATACTGAGATATATACACAACTGCTCCCATTTAGTTTTTTAGGTCTTCTAATTTTGACTGCCACATCACTGTATCTAGAAAACAGAGTTCAGTTTGACAAAAACACATATTGTTTTGTAATGTTCTGAGAATATTTAGTTGACAAAAAAAACGTAATATTGGTCAAAGTAATTCTCATCAACAGTTCTTTTTTTAGATCATATAACATATTGGTGCAGCTTTGGAATTAACAGCACTGTGATCTGAAAATATCATACACAATATTTCAAAATGACTCAGGTACAGAATTTTTACTCAAACTTTCAGTATATTCATCATGTTATATTCTTACAGTTCATTCTTAACCTCCTCACTGTCAATCACCTATGTTTAAAGTCAAGGGATTCACGAGATTGTTTTCTTCTCGACTGTAAATACAGCCACTCAAAAGCGATGTGTTTCAGAGAACAGGAGGAGGAGGAGAGGAGCGTGAGTTGGTAGTCATGTGTCCTTTCCACCATAGTTACCACATGGCTTTACATCCACCAAAAAAAAAACTTTAAACAAAAACCCAAGAGCCTGAGCTGCAGCCAGAACACATGCAAGGTAAGTCACCTGCATGAGGGCCTGCTGGTTGCTTGGCAACCCCCAAAAAAGTGTATATTTAAAACTCTGTTTCCACTTCCCTCCTACAAAAATACAACCTCTCTGCAACCGATTCCATTATACTAAAGTGTAGAGAAAGGCGCAGAGCACCTGAGTGCGTTAAAGTGCTCTCGTTTGACAAAAGCATGTCAAAAAAAAACGCACAATAGTTAGCAAGAGACCACATTTCAGGGTACAAAAACATGGCAGAGTCTTTCAGCCTGCAGAACCCACACGCTTTGGTCTCTCCCAGATAAGAAACGCAGCTACAGCTACAGCAAGTGCGTCAAGCCACCGTTTTCACCGCTCAAGCAACAATCTACACTGCTGTCAAGATGAATTTTAGGGAACGAGATCAAAAAACCGAGCAGTTTGATTTCCATCGCTGCTACAGGTGGTGCTGGATGGTTCTCCAGCAGGCAGCACAGACCAGGCAATACAGCAGAAACAATGGATTTATTCTGTCTTCAAAAACATTTTTCTTTTTCTACACCATAACTGAGGCACGGAAATAGCTCTCTGCTCTGTGTGCCGTCTCTCTCCTCTGAGACTCCCTCCAGACAAGAAGCCCTCGCACAAAGACTTCCACTGATCCCTGTGCCCCCTTTAATGGGACAAGCAGAAAACGGATGAAAATAGTCCCCCTCTTCTCTAGTTCAGAGCCAGAAATGTGTACGTAGATAATACTTGAGAGCGCCTGCGGTTTGAGAACACTTTCTTTGATTACTGTCCGCAGAGATAAAAAAAAAAAAAAAAAATTTACAGTCTTATGACTTCTGCTTGCTTTGGAAATCGCAGGATATTAACTGCTCTTTTTGTTCTTCCTCAGACTTTAAAAACACACGCATAGCTCTCTACCTACATGTCACGCTGTATACAAAATTTACTCAACCCCATACAATGTTGTCCAGACAACATCTTTAAAAACCACTGAAAACAGCCTTCTCCTAAATCCTTAAACCCCACGTGACATGTTACCTTATTTTAGAAACAAACACTCTCAGGTTTTGCATCCTACCATTACAGTAGAGAATTACAAGAGTGTTACCTATAGGATACAGGTATCAGGCACAAACTCTACTAATGTCTACATGGGGCACTTCTGTCTTTCATATTATGGTATGCTCTTTCTGGTGCTGTCCAGCTGACTCTAGAGACATGCCTCATATTGAAAAATGTGGAACAGTCTGTATGTTTATTGCTCAAATTACCACCATCAAACAAAGATTGAGCTATATTACTAATGCTACATGCTAATTTTGAACATGACATTTTCAACTGGTGATGAGCTACGCAGCAAGCACATGTGTCGACAAACACAGCTAGTACGCATAGCTGACAAGCCAGGTTGATTAATGTGATTAATCTATGTGTCTAATTTTATAGTCTGTGTCTGTTGGAGTCCAGGGCGTTAAACTGTGAACTGGGGATGAACAGCTGCTTGGCAAAAAAACGCTGCTCTGTCTGGCAGCGGGAAGCATTCGTTAGCTCAGATCCTTGAAAATGATCATTACAGTTTAATTAGATTCCAAAAAATAGCTATTAATGGGGTTAGAGGCAGGGGTGTAGAGCACAATGACTTGCACTGCCACAAGCTGTAATAAGGAATAGCCTATCTTTTGTGATACTTGCAAACACTGCATTAAGCCATGATAGAGGTCAAAGCGTGCGGGCTACATGTAATTGGCGCATTTCTTTAGGCATTCCTATATGATGGGGTAAATTACTGATTTAGTCTAATGTATCTTTTTTACATACACACTATTTTATTTATGCATTATGCTTCCTTTTTGAGAAATGATAACTGAGGGACTTGTTACCTGGATGGAGCTGAGGAGCTGAAGTTGCAGAGTGATGGAACAACAACATGAAACAGAGATTGTTTTTTTCTTGTAAATTTAGATGGCAAATTTGAGTACTTATTTTTCCACAACAAAGAAGGGGTGAATCATTCACTAGGCACAGATACAGCAGCACTTTGTTTTTAAACGCCTCCTGTGGCTGCTGGGACCCACCGAGACCCTGAACCACTACCATGCAGTCTAATGGGAAGTAGGAGGAACTCAATAGTTCAGAACATCTCACAGAGTTAGTCTGTTCCTCATGTTTTCTGGAAGCGCAATGGACATTACAACACAGTGATGCAACTATCATCAGGTGCATCATGTTGTAATCATTGTGCATCATTATGTCATAATATAATGTAATGTAATGTGACTGATGATAGTTGCATCACTGTGTTGTAATGTCCATTGCGCTTCCAGAAAACATGAGTAACAAACTAACTCTGTGAGATGTTCTGAACTCTTGTGTTCCTCCTACTTCAGTGAATCATGGACTGAAGAGAAAAATAAATTACAAAAGAAAATGGAAAAGTCAATTTGGATTTAATGGATTTTCAGGACATTTTAATAATTTACAATGCAGAAGAAATGTGGAAGGTTTGGCAATGAGAAGTATATTAGTCTGCTTGTCACTAATAATGATGACTGCACTACAAATTTCTCTACTTGACATTGTTTACTTGATTAGAAATTAATTTGGTCATATTTTTTGTTTCTTTATTTCTCTGTATGGTTTTTCATGTTGAAACAATGTTTAACAAAGTAGTGTTAGAGTGTATGCCAGTTTTTGAAAACAGCAAAAATAAAACATTTGAAAGAAAACTAAATTGGCATGGGTACCTGACACACTGTAGGTTACATTTTACTCAGACATCCCTCCATCAGTGTTAATGTATTGGGCCAAACCAATGTATTACAAATATGCAAATTTAACACACTGACTGGAAAGAGACACTGATGGCTGACTCGAATCCAATCCAGACCATGCCAATGCTGACAGTGTGGCCTATGGCCAGAAGACTGAAAGAGGATCATCTGATTGGCTGCTGTGTAACCCAGGGCGGGAGGGATGCAGTTGTCAGGACGACCGTGCCTCGTCGTGCGACGGGCGCCCACAGTCTGCCCGTTCCAGACGTGTTTTAAGGGCACTCCTCCAGCACGATGACTCTGCCAGCTCGCTGGGCGGGCCGTTGGGTGAGAGGAAGGGGGCAGAGAGCAGCGGCACGTGTTTTGGAGGAGAACCTGGAGCCCGTCCATGTCCTCCCATACAGACAGAGGAGGCTGCAGCACTCAGACAAGCTTCCACACACAAAGGGGCGTTCCGAATTGAGAAGAAAAGAAAAAAAAAGTTGTTCCTGGCATGGGTTTATTATTCCTCAGATGTATTGTTGCTGAGGGCTCTACTGCCCGAGTACACGGAGCTAAGGCCTACACTATAATGTATTTTTGGGACGTGGTCATGGATCTTATTAGAGGCCTGCTTTGACTGGGCCCTCTTTTTAAGCTGTATGCTTCTTGTTCATTCTCTTTTGCTTTGTTTTCTTTCTGGGTTATATTTCATTGTGCAAGGTATATTCCTGTATTATGTTGTGTTGTGAAAATTATAAAAAGCTGACATAAAATTATCCATTTCAGAACATAATATTGCAATTTTTGTAAAGATAGGGACAATTTGCAACGTGATGTTGTAGAAAAAGGTATACTTTTCATGAAAATGATCATCAGCTGTAATTCGTATACGCAAAAGGCTAATGAACGAGGCGGGCCAGGCTTGGACATTCAGACGCTGCTTATTAAATCTGAGAGGGTGGGGTCAAGCGAATCCGGGAACACAGATGAATTCTGAGTCAAGGGAAACCATCACCTTCCAGCTGGAAAAATTCATAATCAAAATCTGCCATGCACTCCTCCTAAAGCCAGAGGTTTTGACATAAATTTTAGAGTGCGTTCAGGAGACCAGCATGAAAACACACGGTGCCCGCACATGTCAAACAGGAAGGACCAAAGGCAGATAAGCTGTGTCTGTATCCATATCTATCTCTCTGTCCAAGCAGTCCTGGTCAGATATGAGTCACACACAGCAGCGCCAGGTCTCTGCTGCCTTCAAACGCAAGACAGGCTTAGGTTTGTACAGCATGGTGGCTTTACTGAGTCCACATGGGCACAATTCAGTTATCACCTGTTCCCAAAAAACACACCAACACAGCAGAGGACATACAAATGCCTAACTACACAGGCCTTACCTGCCCTGAGCAATTTCAGATGGAAATGGAGACTGCCATTCCAATCGAACGCAGTCAGATGAGACAGAACTTAAAACGTAAAGATTTCAGGTCTGATTCGCAGGTGGGAAAGGTGTACAGTGTAAAAAGGTGAACTTATGACCTGTGTCCCGAGGTGAATTATATATTATATATACTCTGTGCACTGTAGTGTGGAGGGACTCCTCACACACACAAAGGTACAGAGCAGGTGTGAGATCGGCCTGCCTTTTCCTTTGCTCTCCTGCATGGGATCAAAGAAGTCCTTTTAGACAAGGTGAGTGAGCATTCTCTCCACCCTTAGGGAGGGCCAATTTGTACAACATGGCATCCCTCGGAGGGCTTGTGTGTGTGTGCGGTTTGTGATCGGTTTTGCCACGCTGACATGTTCTGTCACAGCCCCACATGGTGAAAGAGCGAGCTGCCTTGAGGAGGATCTCTGGAGAGACTTCCTCCTCTCTGCATGGGCAATTGGCTGCCGCCGGCAATTTGAGCAGCACGGTTGTGCCAGGCCGCTGAATAGACGGACGCCACCATCCGCGCGCGCGTGTTCATTAAAACGCGCTTCCCCCCCCCCTCGGTAACGCATTTATCCCGGGAGAGAATTGCACCGTGTCGTTGCGTAGGGAAAAGCGCGGGCCTCCTCCGTCACCACCCGCTGTGTCTGCCTCATTTTCACCAATCACGCACTGACAGGGAAAATACAATACCATGGCAAGGGGAGAAGTCGATTTGGATGTAATGTATTGGCAGAGGATTTTAATAATTTACACAGCGAAGCAGCTACAAACTCAGGTTTGGCAATGAGCAGTATGTTGGTGTGTTTGTTCCTAATCGTGATGATTGCTCTGTAAATCTCTCTACTTGGCCTTATTTATTTGATTAGCAACTACATTGGCGTTGGGATCCTATATGCTGTACGTTACATTTTACGGTTCTGCACTAGCACCCTACAATTTACAAGAATTATGATGAAAATATTCAAAAATGCTACAACCAGTAATGAGATTTGTTAATAGGTGATTTTGGTAAAAATATAATGAGATAAAAATGGCCAGTTGCCAGTTGGATAAACAGATATTACGAGATTCTCAGTCTTGCCAAACTAAAGAGAGCTCTTTTGGTAAAGTATTTTGGCACTTTTTTTCCCAGTGTGACACTACACATGTTTTGTCTTTGTCATTTCCTCATCATTAAAAACCTTTAATTACTCAGTCAGCATCATTGCCCTCGTTAGCAATTTGTCACATTATTGTCTTGGTCATCATCATCTAAAAACAAGCACTTAGAGAATACTATTATCATAATTTTGAACAATGTAAAAGCTAATTTAAATGATAATTTAGAAACACTGCTGTCAAAAGCTAAAAAGCCAGTAAGGTCTATTGTTGAGAAGGCTCAGCTCTGAATTCACTGAAAAACTGATGGCAAAAGGTGACGAGTGAGTTTTATAGAGGTTAGTTATATGACGCTCTGCTTTAACACAAAAATATGATAATAACCCAAACCTCAATGGAACCAGGTAAGCTGATGGTTCCAACTCATAGGCCATTCGCCAGACCTAACCTCACAGCTCAGAGTGAAACTCTTGACAAGATGGGGTACTCCCTATCTATTATGGTACAGTGGCAAGGGTTGAGCTCGCTGACTATTATGGTCTGGCTCTACCCCCCTTTCAGACGAACATGCGTGTACCAGGCTCTACACTGAAAGGAGACACATGGCACTTCTGCTAACTCTGATCAGCATGTAAGCCGCCATTTCACCGCCATTTTGATTCCTAGACCATCACAGTTCGGTGCCGTTCCAAAACAATAATGAGAGAGTGTCTTGAGCTCTCTTGAGATTCAGCTGGCTGGGTCCCAAGAATAAAAGAAGCAAACTTGTTCTGTTCATCAATTGTGTGGGGGGTGGGGGTAAACAGAAACATCGGATGACGGATATTGATTGTCCCAGATTATCAATGACTTGATCAATCCTCACAGAAAACTAGACGCTACCGTTGTGCAAGCAATTGAGATAGAGCAGCTTCTTCATTGTTTGCCTGTTTTATTTTGTGATAACTTCTTCCACATATTGACACACACGTCTTTAACTGATTGTGAGTCCAATGTACAATTCAAGGGTTGCATCCATATGTGTTTTGCACACGTGACTGTTGATATTAGTTATTTAGCATCATATAAAAATCTGGTTATAAAGATTTCCTATGGTACTAACTATGCTGCAGCATTATGCATTTGCAGGACTGAAAGAATACAGATTTGATAAACTTTCATCAACCTACTGGATGATACACATAATTCTAGAATGTTACAAAAGGATACACATGTTCTGTGCTGTATAATAACCATTGATGTAATCCCTATCATGTAAAAAGTAATAACGATGACTTCGAATTTGTTTGTTTTAAAAATCTGTTTTAAAAACATGATAGATGAAACTGTCAATAGCAACATTCATTGCTTCAAACAACAGCTGCTGTGCCGACGTACGACTTGTCGTTTATGTTTTTTATGTTTTTTTTTCAATTGGTGTGTACGAAAAGTTGATGGAAGTTGCATGACAACAGTTCGTTTGAGAAGGAAGACCTTCAAAATAATGATAAAAACTGGACAGCGCATTTACTAGAAATGCGTTAGCGAGAAATCAGATCACGTGGCACTTGTCAACCAGAGTAGAGCTTTTGAAGTTACTGGATGAGAGAATCCTGCCTAAATAAACCAGCATCAAAGCCTTCCACACAACGAGTAATCGTGAATGCCATTTAAAACTTTTCATGTTTGTCTGTCTGAACATTTCACGATCATACACTATTTGCTTTAAGCAAACCAAATATGTTACGGTTTATAAATTCTAAGCTGCTTCCATTTAGCCAACCAGAACCTAATACGTTGTGGTATTTTATTGCTATTTTATCGGAAATCTCAAGAATTTATTTGCTTCAAATAAATACTCAACAATCACAGCACAATGATTCGGAGCTAAACGTAATCTGTACTCAGTGAGCAGGGACGCGCGTATGTTGCACACCCTCCTCTTGTTAATAGGCAACATTAAAGCGCGACTATCCATCGCAAAACTACCACGGTAAGACTTACATCTCTGATGTAGCCGGTTGGTACTGCTGGCTACGGCACAGAAAAGAATGTCCACACGCCTGGCCCATCTCTCATGATGCCTCTGAGAAGCCGGTTCCGAAAGAGTTCTGGCTCATCCGCAGGGCCGGAAGTTGAAGTCTGTACCGAAGCGTATCAGGTGTTGAATGTGACAGAGCGATGAACGGCGATTTGTTTTTCTCTGGGATTGGATGGGTGTGTGCTTCTTGTTCTTCTTCTTCTTCTCTCTCTCTCTCTCTCACTCACTCTCCCTCTCTCTCTCTCCGTTTCGGGTGGTGGGAGTGGATTAGGTGCAACGCTGTACGAGATATTAGCCCCGCATCTCATGACATTCGGACAGATGCTTGCACGTGAGGAGAGACTATATTCCCACTGACTGCTGGGAGCTGGGGCTCAATGGACAGATTAATGCAATAACGGGACACGTTTGTCCAGGACGGACAGCAAACAGTTGAGAGGGTTTTGTTCGCTCTTTTGACAGGACGCTGCCTCTAAGCAAGACATCAAAACTTATTATTGCATCAAAGAAAGAGTGTATATTGTGTCCTTTTTTTTTCAATTATATATTTTGCACTCATCGTTTAGTATGTTGTTTTATCATACGCTGCATGATGTACTCGCAACATTTCTAAACTATTCTCATTTAAATATTTAATTATTTAATTGTGAGTCTAATATTACAAGTTCAGTCGGTTTATGACTTATGTATTTTTATGAGCAATCATTTTGTGGACAAAAAGAAAAAAAGGATCACAAAATTACAACAGCTGAACATAGACACAGCACTTCTGCTCCACAGCATTACTCATTCAATAGCCTGGAATCAATTCCTGACCATGCTAGCTGTTGCTTATTGTTATAGCAACAGCTAGTTTCCTGGTCGACGGGGCATCTTTAGTGTGTCTGCAACAGACTGCATCACCTGCACAGCCCAGCTGCTACAGCTTACACTGGAAAGAAATGGCAGCAGGTGGCACATCGTTCGAGAGGCAGGAGTGCTCATGATGAACCTTAAAGTGTTGATGGGATTGGCATACACTTATGACTGAGCATTCCAAATCGACAAAAAAAAACTGGGTTTAAATATCATTCTTTCATTCTTTAAATATCAGACTTTCAAAATCAGGGCTCCTCCTTCTTCAGCTCGACGCTGAAAACAGTACCTTCCCCAACCGAAGTGCCATCGCTGTGGGTATCTCACCTTGCTCTCCCAGAAACCCGTGCATAACCATGGATGAAGGAGAGACGCTTTTTGAGGTCTCCTAAGGCTGAATGAGGGTCTGACCTTGAGTTCATGCATAGTTTGCACACACACTCACACACACTTTTTTTTTTATTTTGGGTCAGGTGCACCTCGGTTCAAGTGGTGATGCAGGTGTGGAGTGGCCTTGAGTCTGGAGATATGTAAATGAGGCCAAGTCAAGTAACGGTGCCCTACCAAGAAGCAGTGGAGTTTGAGGGTATTATGGTCTCTGTTTGTTTTAAATCCCCTCTGTCTGGATATCTGCATGTTCCATTAGTGTTTTGTTTTAATTAACATTTTTTATCCACGTTCAACCAAAAAAGAAAAGCTACAAGAATGCATGCAAAACAAAAATGGAGGAAAAATAACTGGCTCCAGGCCGATGAGAGTGGCCTGAAGACTGGACTGGCCTTGGCCCAGCAATGGCTGGCTACAGCTGGATGAGTCCACTGTAATCCCCTGCCTGGATTATGGAAGTTTCTGCGACCTTGTTTTTGTTTCTTTTGTAAATAGTCCTTGCACACACACTGATGTTTAGACCTAGCCCTTTGGGTGGGCAGACCTTTATTGTGCTCATCCTGCGTTTCAAGGAGAGTGGATTGTAATTCTGAATAAATATAATTGTACGATTAACCAAAATGAGCAGTGGGAGTCGATCTGGTTAACAGCGTATGCTAAATGCTTAAATGTAGTTTAAATGTGATGTGACTGTACATAGCATGCTCTGCTGCTTTCCATTTCAGTAATCTTCCAATTACAGCGAATGCATTTAAGGTGGTATCATCAACTTGTGGTGCTGAATAAGGGAGTACTGCTTACTGCCACTAATATGACTGCGGCCATTCACTTAACATATATTAGCAATTTCAGTGTACCATTCGCCTTGAGCTTTCACAAGCATATTGAACTGGAGAGCAGGCTAATGCTTTCTCTTCAGATACATTTCGTTTTGTGTACCTTTACAACAAAGTAAGCCGGCCATATTTAAAATACATAATTAAAATACATAATTAAAATCACTTCGGCCTGAGACGCAGAGCAACGGACTCAAATTATCATCAGCTACATATACCGACAGAAATTTAAATCGAGTTGCAGATGTAGCACCAACAGAATAGTTGGATAGACAGACAGATAATTAGATAGGTAAGTGCATAGTTGGGGACAGACGGACGGACGGACGGACGGACAGAAAGAAGACAGACAGACAGATAGAGATAGATAGATAGATAGATAGATAGATAGATAGATAGATAGATAGATAGATAGATAGATAGATAGATAGATAGATAGATAGATAGATAGATAGATAGATAGATAGATAGTGTTCCAATATGGAGATATATGCAGACATGTTATTTTCTGCTCATATTGGGGTCTTAGTCCATTACTCAACTCAGCTTTCAGCTGAAATGGGTGAATTCAAGTGCCAGTCTCTCACAGCACAACACAAACATGATCAACAGGAAATGGCACAGGCTCTGACAGAGCTAGGAACTGTCTCAGGACAAGCAGTCTGGGCCTGCCAAAACAAGATGTATTTTTCTGTAAATTTAATTTGATTTGGGTGTTACCCCAAAAGGAAGCTGGCCCAGGCACGTAGACACAGAGAGATACCTGAGCACAAAGCGACTGTTTCCATAGGCACCGCAGAGATACCTGGCCGCGGCATCCGTTGATGTCGCAGCAAGATCGCTGGCGGTATTGAATTTCTCCCCATTTTAAACAAAAAAGGTGCCGGTGTTTGCATGAATGACTTTTCAGTGTTGCTGGGTACGTCAGGAAGCGTTGAACCTAATCCCCTTTCAGAGGTCTGTCTGCATTTTCCGGCACAATGCTTTTGCACATCTGTGAGGTCACAGCTCTGCAGCCTGCGCAGAGGCCCCGAGTGTCTAACCCCGCAACAGAGCAGATGGAGCTGCATTTCCGGTATTCCTGCAGCAGCAGGTGCCTGAACAAATAATGGAGGTATTAAAATAAAAAAAAAACACGAGAACTATCGCCACCTCCAGATGGTTGGTCTCTGTATGTATGGTGAGCCTTCTCAATCTCCAGGCCCCTGATGTGGTGAGAAGGATACCATTCGGTGATTGCTTTTCTCTGTAAGTCTGAGGAGATTATCGCAATTAGTTCCTTCCGGGAGCTTGATGATTCAAACATTGTTATGCTGAGAGCAATCTGTCAGACTGATATTTCATTCCAGATTATCTCTCTTTGCATTGTGTTTTTTTTTTTTTTTTAAAAAAATCGTTCTCTCTATTTTTTTGTCTGTTCTCTTACAACTGCATCTGTTTTAAGCTGAGCTGTTGGATCGTTCATATTTGTGGTATTCCAGGTATTTATCGTAGCATCACTCTGTCAGGTAAAACTGACGCATGTCCGTCTTTGTCAAGAATTTCTCACTCTTTTACCTCAGACACCGTAACTGGATTTCTCTCACTTTTCCACTATTTCAGATGACTTGAGTAGGCCAGATTAATTTGGATTGTTTTAGGTGACCATGCCGGTTATGAGCCGATTGCAACAAGGGCTGGACATCATAAGTTCTGCATCAGAAACTGTGTGGTAATTCAGTAGAAAACATTTCCAGACAACCGATGGTTTGGGAAGATTTATTGAGAATGGTTATGTGCTGGTTTTGGGCTTGGAGTCCGGGGGAAGGAGTAGAGCTATTATCTAGGAGAAGAGAACCCCCCCATGGAGATAGGAATAGCAAGAGGAAGGTGGAGATGGGGGGGGTGGGATGCCAGAGATGCAGAGCATGATGGGAGATGGAGTACGTGGTGCTTTTATACTTGTGAGGAGACTGGGAGCTGGTTGAAGGGGCTGTCTGAAAATTATTCTCCCAAACTTTGTTTTACCAAACTGCATTTAAACATATGGTAATTATACCGTGTTATGCTTTTTGTGTTGTGACACGGCATCAGAACCATATTCACAATCCTTGCTTCAATTCCAACAAGTAATTGCATTGTCTTTCCAGGGAGCCTGCTACCTTTACACAACAAATGTGTATTCATTAACTTCACGTCTGATTTGTATCCCCCCTGCCCCCAACCACTTTGAGTGCAGTAATGGTCCAAAACAGGTCTACATCAGACATGAGCTTGGATTTGATTTGTCACGCTTTAATGGAAACGGAGCAAGGGAATAGTCTCACACAATATGAACTGTCCAGGTTTCTCTGCTGCCAGACAATCAAATTTAATTGCCCTTGCTTCCTGAACTTATGTGAAAAAATTTTTACATACCTGGATACGGTTGGGTTTTTTATTCTGGCTGTAAAGGGCACACAGTTGTGCTTCAGTATCATAAAATGTTATGTTTTGGTGTGATGTGATGGTGCTTGGAGAATCTGATTCACTCAAAAGCTCTGCCGCACAATGCATTTTATACTTCCTGTTTTTGGCCCGATCTCGTTGCTCACATGTGAGGTTAAGCCTTGATTGTATCTTCCCAGGGTCTGTTAAGGTCTGTTTGGCTACACAATGTCTGAATCTGTTTCAGTCGGTCACCCCGTACAGCTACTGTCCCTGTTTCTGACACCAGAGACGCATCCTCCTGAGGTCACATATTCTCTTTCTCTCCTCACAATTCAAGATTCTCATCTCTTTTACATCTGTCAGATCTGTTCAAGTGCCTCTTTTCCCATGTCCTCATCTGAAATACATTTTAACTGAAGCACCTTGAGGATAATTCTAGTCTTACTATTTTATGTTGAAAAAAATTCCAAGCTCATTTTTCTCAAACATAATTTCCTAGAAACACACACAAACCTACACACACACATTCACAGGCATATGTGCAAGTGCACACACACACACACACACACACACACACAGAATCGCACTAACACATGCTTTGCAGTTGTCTGCAGGTTGTAAAGGGTCTTGGAAATGAATTGTAATCTAGCTGCACACTGCATGCTGGTGGGTGGCTGGTAGAAAATGTTGATTTTCTCTAACGTAGCACACACAAAACACTACCACCACTGCATCACAACCCCTAAAGCAGGCACCCCATTTTAAATCATTTATTTTATATAATTGCAGAGACAGAGGACTGCTAAATCAACGTCACTCAAAACGCAAAAATTACAGTCACATGACCAGCTACCTTGAACGTTACCACACATTCTGTCATAGCTGACTGTCTGAGTTACCTACCGATCACTAGACCCAGCCTCCTGCATCAGAATTATGCAAACACTAAGGCTATATTTTATCTTTGTCTGATGAAAAGGACGTTGGCTCTGTAAGGTGCTTTTTGGGAAGCTGCATTTTTGGGTAGTGAGTGGGAGGCTCCTCTCTCCTCCAGACGAGGCGCTGTGCTGATTTACAGGGTCATGCATTGCACTGACACTCAAAAATCCTCCAGTTCATCTGCAGAGTTTATGAGAGTTAATGATGTTCTTGGGGAGCTGTAAGGGGCAAAAGCACGTCAGAACGAGCTGGGCACATATTAAAAACAAATGTTAAGGTCTGCACTCTGCGCAGCTGCAGTCATTAATCTAAGTCCTGTTTTGTTGCCCCCAGTGCCCTCATAACTGAAGGCATAGATATTAAACAGGATCATTAATTAAAATTGTATTAAAATGATCTCTCTCTCTCTCTCTCCCTCCCTCTTTTCCTCTACCTCACGCTCTCTCTCCTCCTCTCTCTCAGGTTTAACACAGGTGTGACTTGTAAGACATGAAAAACACCTTAGTTTGTCTCCCCGAGGTCAGGTCTCTCTCTCTCTCTCACACAGATAGAACAGAGAATCTCATGGAAAAAGCATACGAAACAAACTCAGAGCTTCCAGGGTCCTGAACTCCAGTTACATCGCATGACGTTCACCCATGGTGACACGACCAGGAATTCTGCTTCTAATCTTAGACCCGACGCAATATCCCAGCTATTTCATTACTTTCAGTTCAAAGGACAAAAATATTAGATAACGTTCTCTGTCAACAAGCGTTTATTTGAATTTTGTAATGTATGTGGTTTTGGCTTCTTTTTTTAGCAGTGTTGTTAAACAATACTTTTATTTTGCAATGTAATGTGGTTTAACAGTAAAGATAGGATATGCAGGCTTGACAAAAGGAAAAAAAATCCAGCACTGCATCAAGCCCATTTACCTACAGTCTACAGAGTATCCAGCACTGCATCAAGCCCATTTACCTACAGTCTACAGAGTATCCAGCACTGCATCAAGCCCATTTACCTACAGTCTACAGAGTATCCAGCACTGCATCAAGCCCATTTACCTACAGTCTACAGAGTATACAGCACTGCATCAAGCCCATTTACCTACAGTCTACAGAGTATCCAGCACTGCATCAAGCCCATTTACCTACAGTCTACAGAGTATCCAGCACTGCATCAAGCCCATTTACCTACAGTCTACAGAGTATCCAGCACTGCATCAAGCCCATTTACCTACAGTCTACAGAGTATCCAGCACTGCATCAAGCCCATTCACCTACAGTCTACAGAGTATCCAGCACTGCATCAAGCCCATTTACCTACAGTCTACAGAGTATCCAGCACTGCATCAAGCCCATTTACCTACAGTCTACAGAGTATCCAGCACTGCATCAAGCCCATTTACCTACAGTCTACAGAGTATCCAGCACTGCATCAAGCCCATTTACCTACAGCCTACAGAGTATCCAGCACTGCATCAAGCCCATTTACCTACAGCCTACAGAGTATCCAGCACTGCATCAAGCCCATTTACCTACAGTCTACAGAGTATCCAGCACTGCGTCAAGCCCATTTACCTACAGTCTACAGCGTATCCAGCACTGCATCAAGCCCATTTACCTACAGTCTACAGAGTATCCAGCACTGCATCAAGCCCATTTACCTACAGTCTACAGAGTATCCAGCACTGCATCAAGCCCATTTACCTACAGTCTACAGAGTATCCAGCACTGCATCAAGCCCATTTACCTACAGTCTACAGAGTATCCAGCACTGCATCAAGTCCATTTACCTACAGTCTACAGAGTATCCAGCACTGCATCAAGCCCATTTACCTACAGTCTACAGAGTATCCAGCACTGCATCAAGCCCATTTACCTACAGTCTACAGAGTATCCAGCACTGCATCAGGCCCATTTAACTACAGTCTACAGAGTATCCAGCACTGCATCAGGCCCATTTAACTACAGTCTACAGAGTATCCAGCACTGCATCAGGCCCATTTAACTACAGTCTACAGAGTATCCAGCACTGCATCAAGCCCATTTACCTACAGTCTACAGAGTATCCAGCACTGCATCAAGCCCATTTACCTACAGTCTACGGAGTATGCAGCACTGCATCAAGCCCATTTACCTACAGTCTACAGAGTATCCAGCACTGCATCAGGCCCATTTAACTACAGTCTACAGAGTATCCAGCACTGCATCAAGCCCATTTACCTACAGTCTACAGAGTATCCAGCACTGCATCAAGCCCATTTACCTACAGTCTACAGAGTATCCAGCACTGCATCAAGCCCATTTACCTACAGTCTACAGAGTATCCAGCACTGCATCAAGCCCATTTAACTACAGTCTACAGAGTATCCAGCACTGCATCAAGCCCATTTACCTACAGTCTACGGAGTATCCAGCACTGCATCAGGCCCATTTAACTACAGTCTACGGAGTATCCAGCACTGCATCAGGCCCATTTAACTACAGTCTACAGAGTATCCAGCACTGCATCAAGCCCATTTACCTACAGTCTACAGAGTATCCAGCACTGCATCAAGCCCATTTACCTACAGTCTACGGAGTATCCAGCACTGCATCAAGCCCATTTACCTACAGTCTACAGAGTATCCAGCACTGCATCAGGCCCATTTAACTACAGTCTACAGAGTATCCAGCACTGCATCAAGCCCATTTACCTACAGTCTACAGAGTATCCAGCACTGCATCAAGCCCATTTACCTACAGTCTACAGAGTATCCAGCACTGCATCAAGCCCATTTACCTACAGTCTACAGAGTATCCAGCACTGCATCAAGCCCATTTACCTACAGTCTACAGAGAGTATCCAGCACTGCATCAAGCCCATTTACCTACAGTCTACAGAGTATCCAGCACTGCATCAAGCCCATTTACCTACAGTCTACAGAGTATCCAGCACTGCATCAAGCCCATTTACCTACAGTCTACAGAGTATCCAGCACTGCATCAAGTCCATTTACCTACAGTCTACAGAGTATCCAGCACTGCATCAAGCCCATTTACCTACAGTCTACAGAGTATCCAGCACTGCATCAAGCCCATTTACCTACAGTCTACAGAGTATCCAGCACTGCATCAGGCCCATTTAACTACAGTCTACAGAGTATCCAGCACTGCATCAGGCCCATTTAACTACAGTCTACAGAGTATCCAGCACTGCATCAGGCCCATTTAACTACAGTCTACAGAGTATCCAGCACTGCATCAAGCCCATTTACCTACAGTCTACAGAGTATCCAGCACTGCATCAAGCCCATTTACCTACAGTCTACGGAGTATCCAGCACTGCATCAAGCCCATTTACCTACAGTCTACAGAGTATCCAGCACTGCATCAGGCCCATTTAACTACAGTCTACAGAGTATCCAGCACTGCATCAAGCCCATTTACCTACAGTCTACAGAGTATCCAGCACTGCATCAAGCCCATTTACCTACAGTCTACAGAGTATCCAGCACTGCATCAAGCCCATTTACCTACAGTCTACAGAGTATCCAGCACTGCATCAAGCCCATTTAACTACAGTCTACAGAGTATCCAGCACTGCATCAAGCCCATTTACCTACAGTCTACGGAGTATCCAGCACTGCATCAGGCCCATTTAACTACAGTCTACAGAGTATCCAGCACTGCATCAGGCCCATTTAACTACAGTCTACAGAGTATCCAGCACTGCATCAAGCCCATTTACCTACAGTCTACAGAGTATCCAGCACTGCATCAAGCCCATTTACCTACAGTCTACGGAGTATCCAGCACTGCATCAAGCCCATTTACCTACAGTCTACAGAGTATCCAGCACTGCATCAGGCCCATTTAACTACAGTCTACAGAGTATCCAGCACTGCATCAAGCCCATTTACCTACAGTCTACAGAGTATCCAGCACTGCATCAAGCCCATTTACCTACAGTCTACAGAGTATCCAGCACTGCATCAAGCCCATTTACCTACAGTCTACAGAGTATCCAGCACTGCATCAAGCCCATTTAACTACAGTCTACAGAGTATCCAGCACTGCATCAAGCCCATTTACCTACAGTCTACGGAGTATCCAGCGTGGTTTGCTCATTAAGGAATACATGTCAACAAACACAGCATGGCTTGGCTCTCCACAAAACCCTCATACCCGGGCAAAACGGCCATCCATACGCAGGACAGTTATCACCAGGCAAAACGGCCATCCATGCACAGGACTGTTCTCTGATCAGTGTTTGGTTTGTGATGTCATTGCTCTGTTTCATTTTCCCGCAGCCACAGTTGTGTTTGAAGACAAAGTGTCCATTAAACATTTCAGCGTTTGTTTCCTTTGCATGTCACCACCCAAGTTGGTTCAACCTGACAAAACTCAACCCATATGAGATTGCACACACAAGATTGTGCAGACCTTCAAAATATCAAAAGTACAAAAACAAAAAATAAATAATACAGAGGTATGAGAGATGGAAAAGTCCATGTTCAGAAAGAAAAATTGCCTCCCATATTTCTTCTACCAGGGCACTAGAACAAGTGATTTCACCAGTTAGCTCACCTGCCTGTCTGGATTGTGCTAATTAGAATCAACAGGTTTATAACTGCATAGATGGGTCCCATATATGGCAGAACTTTTGTTTTCTGGAGCCGGGGTTTTACCAAATCTGACAGATATCCTGCATGCCATGGCGTAGAAATGTCCCACTTGGCATACAGTTTGGCTTGCGATGGGATTAAAATGATACTGTTTGTATTTTATTTCAAACTGCACGTGCCTCCACCAGTGAACATTAAGAATTCTAAGCTGCTTTGCGTCACCTCCGTATGCAATGTGATGTTGGGTATTGGCAAGAACTTTTTCCATCCTGCCTAGCATAATCTAACGCTAAACATTATAGCATGACTCCTCCTGATATGACAGGAGAGAGCTGGCATCTATCGGGTGTACAGCTGGTAGATAAATGCCTCGAAGCCCCCTCTAGAGCAGCAGACAGTGCGGAGCAGTAATGACATTTCCCAGCCTTTCTCGCATCTCCGTAATCCCGTCTGTGGCGTGTTCCGTTTTGCTATGCGCTGCTGCCAGTCGCGCAAAGAACGGAATTTACTGGAACAACACAACCGTATCTTCTCACAAGTCCTCAAAGGACAAAGAGGAGATACTGATTACATGAAAATGTTTTTTTAAACGTACTTCTTGGCGATTCAGTCAATGTCAAGATAACCCGGCTGTGAGATTAATTGCGTGAAACGTGGCGGGCTGAATACTGTGCTGAGTGAAAAATTACATTCCATTTCAAATTCTTGGTCATTTATTATAATTTATTCAATCTGTTCTTTGTTATACAGTCAGATAACTTTACATAACTATTTGCAGACTTCTAAGGGAACCTGAGATTTTTTTGTTTTTGTGTGAAGGTAAGTAAAGCAACCAGTGACCATATGCATTGTGGGGGATGTAGTTTACATGTTAGACTCATATCACAAATGCAATGGTTATCACATGAACCCTAACTAAAGTGGCTTGTGAAATAACAATGACATCATAATATATTGTAGGTGGCACTCAGACTGTGTCTCCTTTTTTTTTTGTTACAGCTGATCTCTTTATTATTTAAGGTTAATGGACACATACAGTATTTAAATTCAGATTTTGGCTTCTTCACATTTGCTTTTCCTTTTGTATCCCTGATTGTGCAACATATTTTAGTTTTAGTGACAAGATATCCCCACTGCCACTCACCAGAGCCTCACTGCGTCACCTGTCAGTTCATAAGTAAATCAATGAAAAATGCAGCCACTCTACAGAAGTCATTTGTCATATAGCACAATAGGACAATGAAACACAATTTCATCTGACTGGCGAAAAATCATATGACGGTTATTAATTGTTGGGGTGGGCAGCTATTTCTGACACAACATGGTATAAGAGGATGAAATGTCCCTCTGGGCATTAAAAGAGCCCAATTAAGATCAATTAGCGGCCTGTTTCCAAAACTCAGGGTACAGCTGCGGCTGAGCTTAAAACCAGCCCCCAGGACCTGGGGGATTTCTCTTAGCTTTACTACACCTTTATTTACTTAACCCCAGGACTGGCTGTAATCACCTTACATTACACCGCCTAACATTACGCTGTACCATTTCACATAACAGTTCATCACTGCGCTGCATTACTGTGCATTAGGCTCATTCCGTGGACAAGCTTATCGCACATCTGTCTGTTCTTTTTTGCGCAGGGACATTGCTGCTATAAAGCTGCTGAAATTTAACTACATAACTTAAGGTATTTTCTCTTTTTTTATTATTTAAGGTTTTTATTACTTGTACCATCTTGCGCTGCTGCTGAATAACATGAGAATTCATGGTACTACAACTTTTGTTTAAACTTACAAATTTCTGTTATTTGCACTGTCTGTTTTTATTATTTGCACTGTCTTGCGATGCTGCTGTAATGTGAATTTTCCTTCTGGGATTAATAAAGTGATCTGTCTATCTATAGGCATTTAGTAGACACTAATCCAGAGCAATTTACAACTCAAAGTGCATACGATGGAGACTGCTAGAAATTTCAAAGTCCCAAGGGCCAGAAGGGAGAACACAGCACAAAACCCTGTAGAATAACCTGTTGAGGAGACACCATTGATTTAGAGCCAGTCAGGGTTATCTCCATAAACAGGAATCCTGTTTGTGCTTGAGGAGGCAACCATAAACATATGGGCCATATGATGAAATGTGCTGTGGAAAGCAGCAATAGGCAAGTTTAAAGTTAAATATTATGTTCTGACCCCATAAACAGCCTTCTCTATATCCCTTCCATGTTAAAGGGAGGACCCAGAGGAATCTAAACCCAAGGCCATAACTCCTGCTTTCTGTGCAAGCAATGCAGTACTGAATATGATGTACAAAATAAAATTTAAATAAAACTGACACAGCAATATACTGCTAAATCAGATTCGCAAGGAAATGAATCAAATACTTTGAGAAAAATTAGAAATCATAAACATGAATAGGCTTAGAGAATGTCCCTGCTGTTCTCTGAATTTTCCAGACCATTTTTAATGCATTGCCCTAAAATAGGATTTAAGCTGTAGAAACAGCTTTTGTCTTGTGGTTGTTTACAGGTGATTTGGAAGGGCTGAGTTTTTGTAAGATGTGTTGTGCAAGAAGGAGGTTTGATTTCAGCAGGCTTCCCTTATGTAATGAAGGGCCGCGCCTGTTTTCATAAGCCGCTGTTTTTTAAATGTGTTTTTTTTTCCCTGAGAGATTGCCTGTACCAGTGAGGCATCCTGTGATCCGTCTCCAATCAGAGCTTTGTGATCATGCAATCAGGATTCTCCCGGCCAATCAGGCATCATTCTGTAACTTTCCTGTATCTACTGCAGATGACAAGAGCACAAAGGGAGGCTGTCTGACTCCAGTTGGTTTTGGAGCTCAGGTGTGCCAGTCCCAGATTTATGAAGGATATTGCACAGGAGAGAGTAAAACAAGGGATAAAATGCAGATTATTCCACCATCTGTGTAGTTAGTCACAGCGATAAATGTCTGTCTTGTAAAAAAATATATATTTGTAGTCAAACTGCCCTGTGCAACTAGACTGTAGCTGGCTAGCTACTGTAAATACCACTGTAGGCCACTCCTAAGGAGATATGAACCTCCTTATGGGACCCCACTGAACCACAGTCTTATTGGAAATTGCACTCACCCCATTGGAAATCAATGCCTTTTGTAGTATTTTTTTTAATTCTAGCCATTGAGCAAGCAGTTCACTTAAAAAGTGAGCAGTAGTCTAGTGAGTGGCTACACCACAAGGAGCATCCTGTAGTCCAGCGGCTGAGGCACATGACTGGAGCCCCAGAGGTTGGTGGTTCAATCCCCAGTCTAGTTACAGCAAGAACACCATTGCTATTGGGCCCCTGAGCAAGGCCCCCAACCCCACATTGCTCCCAGGGGGGATTGGCCCCTGGTTAGCATAATCAACTGTAAGTTGCTTTGATAAAAGCATCAGCTAAATG
The DNA here is from genome assembly GCA_022829145.1 of Albula goreensis. Lineage (NCBI taxonomy): Eukaryota > Metazoa > Chordata > Actinopteri > Albuliformes > Albulidae > Albula > Albula goreensis. The sequence goes on along the minus strand of CM040751.1, from coordinate 35,024,875 downwards.
AGTAAAGTAATGGAAATATGCTTAAAATTATTATGTCATGGAATAATGTCTCCTACTGGCTCAGATAGCATCTCATGAGCATGTTCATAGATACTACTGAATGAATCATGAATGTAAATGTTTTCTTAGTGAAGTGAAAGAGTCACTTTGAACCAGTGTCCAATAGTGATAATGCATAAGCACTTGCTGTCATGCCACTGTATTGGAAGAGTAATGAACAAACTTTATCCAAATGTACCCAATGAGACTTCAAAATACAATACTCAAAATTAGTAAACTAATACAAGACTCAGAGTTAGTAATATTTGCCAATGGAGCAAAAGCAGCTAACTTCAGCTGGTTCTGTATGCAAGTACATAATACTGTATGCCCAGCTCAAAGAATAAAAGAGTTCTTTAGCAGCAGAATTATAATAAGACTGGTCTAGATAAGAAACAGTGCTTGCATTTATTCATATGCAAACTAAAAAAAGATATTTCTAAAATGGAGCAGAGCTTTAAATGAACGGAGCATGTGATATGTAAGCCACGAGGTCCCATCCAGGCACACAAGAATTACAATCTCAGCTCTGTTTGCATAGGATAATCTCTGAGATATCTGCTGATTTCACATCTCTGTGGACCTGCTCAAGACTAAATTAAAATACTGGGAGAAACTGGAGGCGTGGGGCAGCTCACCTTTCCTATAACATCCCCTACAGTGAAGCATAATGGTGCCAGTGTAGTATAATGTCAATTTTTTTTTTTAATTTTACAGGTGTGACTCTTGGGTAGGCCACCAACATTATATCCTCGAAAAAAAGGTATTTGCTGAATTATTTCAAATGCAAAAATCAAGCTGTATAAATGGATGGTGTATGCAGAAGTTTAAGTTGCTATAGATACATTTGCCTGCTCAATATCTAAAAATATAAAAACAGAATATATAGAGATGGGCAAGGGCATTCTGTCAGGGCTTAAAGGCCTAGTGCTGGTGATTAAAACGATAGCATTCTGCATACCTCCTACACACTGCAACGGCTGATTCCCTCTGTTATCCTCCAAGTTCTCACACTATTTCAGTGGAAAATTGAATCAATTGATTAAAATGCTTTGATTTCATAAAACAGAACAGAAAGAATAAAGTTTTTTTTTTTAAAACTCAGGCACAACAACGCCTTACGTAACCTTGAATCTAATTCATTTGTGTGAAACAGGAAGCAGAAAGCTATGGCAAGGTTTTTCATCGCTGTATCTGCCTCTTTCTACCCTGTGCTGCTTTAAATTGCTGATTTAGCATTTCGTTAGAGGGGAAGAAACGAGTAGCAACCTTTTCAAGTTCTATCACACGGCACGCCATTTATGCGATGCTGATTTCCTCAAGGTACGCTTCAATAATTTATTTTCAGTGTTTGGATCATAGAGATTGAATAGCTTTGTTATCTTCAAAAAAAAAATGTTCAGTTTCAAAAACAGGTTCTACCGCACAGTTATACTCAAAAGGCATACCTTGGGTTAAACGCAAAAAAGAGGTGCACTCCAAATATGTTTGGGTGAATTATGAATTTTTATTCAAATCTTTGATGGTGCCATTGAGGGACTGCTGTGTGTGTCTCCCGTGTGCTGTGCATCTCATTATAGCGGAGGAATGAGGAGGGGGAAGGAAAACAAACAAGCAGGAAAATCATTCTCATACTCTGTGTAATGAAAAAACGGCACTCAAACTCTCTGAGTCACTCTGCTTTTTCAGAGGATGTGATTCGAGAATATGATTCCCGGACTCCCGGTGTGTGTGTGTGTGTGTGTGTGTGTGTGTGTGTGTGTGTGTGTGTGTGTGAGAGAGAGGAGAGAAGGTGTGTGTGTGTGTGTGTGTGTGTGTGTGTGAGAGAGAGAGAGTGTGAGTGTGTGTGTGTGTGTGTGTGTGTGTGTGTGTGTGAGTGGGAGAGTGTGTGTGTGTGTGTGTGTGTGTGTGTGTGTGTGTGTGTGTGTGTGTGTGTGTGTGTGTGTGTGTGAGAGAGGGAGAGAAGGTGTGTGTGTGTGTGTGTGTGTGAGAGAGAGGGAGAGTGTGTGTGTGTGTGTGTGTGTGTGTGTGTGTGTGTGTGTGTGTGTGTGTGTGTGTGTGTGTGTGTGTGTGTGTGTGTGTGTGTGTGTGTGTGTGTGTGTGTGTGTGTGAGAGAGGGAGAGAAGGGTGTGTGTGTGTGTGTGTGTGTGAGAGAGAAAGTTACTGTGTGTGTGTGTGTGTGTGTGTGTGTGTGTGTGTGTGTGTGTGTGTGTGTGTGTGTGTGTGTGTGTGTGTGTGAGAGAGGGAGAGAGAACATGTGTTTGTGTGTGTGAGTGTATATTTGTATTTCTATGTGTGTTTGTGAGAGTGTTTGAGAGTGAGAAAGAGAGTCTGAAAGGGAGACAGAGAAAGAGAGAGAGAGTGCGAGGAAGAATTAGAGAGAGAGCGAAGAAGAAAGCAAGATTGTGCGATGGAGGGAGATAGAGAGAGATAGAGAGAAGTGAAATAAGGATAGCTGTCACTGGCACTCACAGCTGGGCAGGGGACATGTGGTGTACTTGTGAAGGTCTGGAAGGCTGTGACGCCTGGCATCCTACCAGCCCCCGAGAGACATTCGAGGGCACCATGGGCCAAGTGACACGTCCCACAAGGCGGGGGGGTGCGGAGTGATGAATCGGTCAGGGCGACGTCATCCGAGACAACATCCCTCAAGATATGGGTTCTGAAAATCCCCAGCTGTCAGACCAGCGTAAGTCTGCGGTCCCGTCGCTGCTTGCAGCCTCTCTGTCTCTGATCCTCAGTGGGACACAGCTCTGAACGCAGTGACTCAGAGAGACACTGCCGTGGCGGCACAATCGAGGCGACAAACAGAACAGTGGACCCCAAGTATAATAATGTGAGGTGGAATGGCAAGGAACAGCAAAATAGGAGGGTTGTTGGCAATAGGTGATATGTACATTTTTAATGGGGGGTTGGCCCAATGGGAGCACCCCTGTCCCCACATCATCAACCAACACACACACATTAAAATGGGGATGGCAGGCAAACAAGGGGGATGCATTTTGGTCATTTTGCTAACAAGGGGGATGGCATCCCCCCTCATCCCCCTTCAAATGGCCTACTGGTTGTTGGCAAAATGGCACAGCTCAACAGCGTCTGTAGCAGCTGCTACATGAAGCAATTCCAAGTCATGTTCACTATTTAAACATTGTGAAAGCATTACTTTTCATTATTGATTGTGATCAACAAGAAAGACAAAGATACACACATGCTCACTTGCACAAACACAAATGCACACACCCATGAGCTCACGCGGTCTACCCTCTACCACTGGACATAGGAACACTGCATTAGGGTACTGAGGTGCATGCTGGGATACATCAGGAAAGGTTGCACTGTGGATCAGAACTGACTTCTGTCTCTTTATTTCTAGGAAAACACAAACAGATTCAGTGGAAGCAATGTATTGTGTCAGGAGTCAGTGTAAAATCCCAAAAAATCCAACATATCTCTGAGTGCAGCAGAGCAAGGAGGTCAGCGAAGTTTCCTTCCGGCCGCTTCCAGGAAAGCAATGTTCTGGTTAACTAATGCGGGGAGCATGACCTTCACAGCAGAGCGTTCTGCACAAAGACCTGCTCTGTCCCACCCCGCTCACCCCGTAGGAGGGGGAGAGGGGATACACTGAACCCTCTGACCAGATTGGGGGAGACAGTGATGCGAGAAAGGTGAGCCGTGTAGTCCGAGGGCACTCTCCCCCCAATCCACCCCCCCCCGTCATGCCTCCTCGCTGCTGTTGCCATAGTGACGTGAGGGTGGGGTTACCATGGAAATTAGTTCAACAAGGATGCTTTGGCAGAGCGGAGGGGACCAGAGGCAGACCAGCTGTATTTTCCACGTTGTTTGATTCTGTTTTGATTACATGTCGAGCAAAAGAGAGGGTGAAAAAAAAGAGGCTATCGTTCCTGGCAGTGTGGAAGCTGTTTACGAGGCCCGGGCTGTGCCCACGGGTCCACCGCACTGTCAGCAGCAGTGGCAGAGCTAACTCGCCAACACTCACTGAGGGAGCCTCCCACAGTTCAGCATGGGAGAGGGAGCTCAGTGAGTCAGCCTCCGTCATCTGCCCTCTACGCACGCTGAGACACACACACACACACACACACACACACACGTGAGCTCACATAAAGGCATACTCAAACACTCTCACACACACACACGCACACACACATGTGAGCTCACATAAAGGCATACTCAAACACACATACACACACACACTCAGTCTATCACACACACACACACACACGTGAGCTCACATGTACACATACACACTCACACACACACATATACACATGTGAGCTCACACACAGGCATACTCAAACACACACACACACTCAGTCACTCACACACACACACACACACGAGCTCACACGCACACATACACACACACTCAGTCACTCACACACACACATATACACATGTTAGCTCACACACAGGCACACTCAAACGTACACACACACACATACACATGTGAGCGCACACACAGGCATACTCAAAACACACACACACACACTCAGTCACTCACACACACACACACACACACACATATACACATGTGAGCTCACACACAGGCATACTCAAACACACACACACACACACACACACACACATCCTCTCATAGGCTCAGGTGCACACACACTCACACACGGCACCATACACACGTCATCCTCAGCGGCAGACAAAGGCTTTTGCTCCATTTCACAACCCTTTGGTCTCTGTTCCCTGAGGGAGGAAACCCTTTCATAGTGTGTAAGGAGGAGCTATCACCTGAGGGGACAGTCTCTATACCTGCAAACCTGTGGGGATTGGAGGGGCCACCTGTAGCATGTAAGACAGAGAAAATAATCACCCTTCAAAGTGGTATCCAATGTTAATTTCATTAACAATAGATAATTCATAATTGTATAAAACTTGAACTGTTCAAACCTGTGTCATAGCATCCGTCAAAATCATGTGGGCAGTTACTTCACTGTCACACTTTAGCAACTGTATGGCATACCACCTGCAGCTAATGATACCATTAATTCCTCCAAAGAGAAAAAACATGTTATATCTTATTTATATGCCATATCTTGTTTGTTCATATTGTTTAAAATCTTGAATAAATTATTTAGTTTGCTACAAAGTACATCTTTATTCTACTGTTGTGACAGTGACAAGATGCTTGTTATGATATTTCATATTGCTAATTTTAAGTAAACAGAAGTTTCTACTGTCCTTTTCCTCAATACTCTGGAAAACAAATAGCCAAGTTTTCTTGTGGTGCCTATACTTGTTTATGCGTAGAATATATAACTGCATCTGTTATGAATGACTGAATGCAATTGTTGAGTTGCATTGAGTCATTGGGCATGTCATTTTCTTTGCTAATGATACAGAAAAAACATACAAGAAAACATTACTAATCAAAATTCTGTCATTATTTCGTATCAGCAGAAAAATAAATATTAGCTGTTCAAACCCACCAAAGTCTTCAAAACCTAAATTATTGAGTATCATTACATGAGAAACCGAACCTTTTCCAGCCACTTCACTGATGAGAGAATTTCAGCATTTTCCTTTCACCATTACATATTTAGTGAAATAAACTAAGAACTGAAGTTCTGTCAAATTTATTTTCAGAACAAAGGCAAATTCACATCTTGAGATTAATTCATCTTGAGATGAGATTAAAACAAACTTTTTAAATATATGATTTTAATTCAGTTTCATCACCGGAAACCATGATCTCTTTTTTCGCGCGTCAGCTTCAGATCAATAACGTTTCGTTCAGCCCCACTGTTACCTGGGTTACCCTCAATGCCCCCTTAATCATGATACTTTACAAAGTGCCTTTCCTGACATATCAATGAGAGAATTTATAGAGTTTAAAATATCCCCAGAAAAAGGCTGGCCCACCAATGGTAAGTGCTTGGCATAATGCCGCAAGATAATCTGTCAGTGAGGGATGCATCTCGCTCCCGACACTGCCAAAATCTCTCCCTTTGTGCCTCCGTAACCTTTCAGAAGTCATTTTTAGTTTCTCATACATGCGTTATGTAACATGGAAATTGATTCTGCAAAAAGTCCTCGAAAATTTATGAGTGAAAAGACTTCACAGCCAGTCCAGTTGCCATGGGAATGCCGCGAAGGTTCTGAGCCATTAGGAGTTTAATGGGAGACGGGCCGGGCGAGGGTGTCAATAGAGAAAGCCCACCCCGTACTTCACTGCATTAAATGTTAATGCATTTTAAAAATGTCAGCCCTAAACACTGGAACAAACAAAGCACTTTCATTTTGAGGACGTCAGATGGTGGTCGCTCATTTGCTGAAAAGCTTTCCAAAATTTAGATTACTTGACCACCTGAGCAGCAGAAAAGAAAGGTTAATGGAAAAAAAAAAACATGCAGCAAAAGCAGAAAAGGCTTAAATACAATTTCTAAATGCAATCACCTTCATTTTAGGGTTTTAGGAGTTATACCTTTTCTATAATCCCACATTCAAGACATTACATTTTCATACAACATACATGCCTTTAAAACATGTTCATTAAGTTCTAAAACAACATAGCATGAAAGGTACTCATAATATTTGGTTTCTGGTTTGTAGATTGGGAGGAATGGTCATACCTGACCATTTGGGATTCTATTGGAAAACAAAAATAAAGAAATGCAAGCAAAATAAAACGTTTACATCAAAACATACAAGCCTGTTTTACTCTCTACGCTATTATGTATTTGTAGATGTAAGATGGAGATAGAAAGGGGGTCATGAGTTCAACAGGAAAGTAATACTCCTGAATCTTGGTTTGAAATTACTCCAGTATTTGAATGCCTGACCTTGCAATGGGATGTTTTTGCTGTTAATATCCGCCAGGATGTGATGCTTCGGGAGATGGAGAGGGTGCAGCTGAAACGCCAATGTGCGTGAGCCCTCACCTCCACCTCATTCTCTCCTTGCCTTCTTGTCACACAATGAGTACCCCTCTGCAGCACATCTCTTTCCATCTTTCTTTCCATCTTTCTCTCTTTCTTTCATCTCTTGATTCTTCTCTCTCTAACTCTTTCATTCAGGCTTCAGAGCTCTTCTGCTCCATTATCTTCTCCCTTCTATTCAGGGTGTTCTCTGAATTTCAATTTAATTTCATTTAATTTATGTTACTGGTGAGAAAATTAAACATTTGGATGTTGCTAAAGCACATATAGGATTAACAATGAAAATAAATGAAAGCAATGGCATTTGTTAATGAAACAAGGACGCCAACAATACAAGTGAAATTTTAAGTAAATGTAAAATGTGTCATTTTGAAATGAGTTTCTTTTTGCTGCCACTCTCTGAGACTGCGGTGTCAGGCAGTGTGCCATCCTTCTGTCAGCACACACATCCAGTCTATTCCCTGGATGATTTGTAGTGTTCCTGTATCAGCGAGGTTTGTTGTGGAGGGTTCTTTATCTGGTAAATAGAAATGTTGGGCAGTCCTGCATTTTCCACATTCTGTGTGAGGCGGTCGCTCTTGCCTATAACCATATATACATTCCTCTAGTTGTGACTATATTTTTAGTAATAATGAACATAATTTTTGGTGTCAATCACTTTTAATTGCATGGGTTTCGTCGCTGTTCTTGTTGCTTGGACCCCGTAGGAACAGCACAAGTGCAGAGACACTCGGCTTGTCTGAATTCTATTCCTTAGGCCTGGTAGCGCTCATGTTTGTTCTGTGTTTAGCGGCCTTACCCCAGCTGACTGCAGGGTCTCTTTTCATGACTTTCGCTGCTTTAGACTGCGATGGGGCCTAAGAGCTTTGCTTCTGATCTGTCCACAACTGCATTGCTCTTTGGCTGATATGAATCATCGATGGATAATGGCCTCATCTTGCCCTGCATGCATTATTTTCTGTTTTCCCTCTGATCGGTAGAATGTTCTGTAGGATTATACATGCAGGCTTTCTGTTGGACGCCTGTCCTATTTTAGATTAGGTCTGCTGACTCACAGGACCCTGTAACTTGCTTCCATCCTGTCTCTTTCGGGAAGATTATTTTTCTTTTTTTTCCAATTTTCCGAAAGGGTGCAGCTTTAATAGCAACACCCCAGCATGCTGTGTTGTAAAGCTTTAATCCTTGTTTCGTGGGTGACAGCAGAACCAGCTTCTCTGGGTAAAGTAAGAACCTTAGTTCCATGTTGAGTGGAATAAAGGCAAACGGCAGTAAACATCTTCCAGCTACACGGCGAGCATGCTGATGCAAGTCCTGAACAGTGCTGGGACACAGGCCTGCCTCGCCCTGCCGTTGTTTCAGTCACTCTTTGCTCATTAATTTTTACTCCACATTCATTATGTAAGTGCACTCATTTAACTGTATCATAAACCTTACACCCCATAAACCTTACCTCAGGCCACACAGAGAGTAATGCATTTTTCAAATCAATGAGCCATAAAAAAATATTTATCAAGCGTTTTCATTTGACATGCTCATGCATGTGTGTATAGGATGTAATTATGGGTGATAGTATGGTAACAATTTAGGAAACATGTTAATTTGACTTGAGCAGGGCATTTTACAGTATTTACTTGATTATTTTCCAGATTCTGAAATGAATGTTATTGTAACCACTGTCTCAGAATTTTCACTCCAGGTTATTCCAAAATCACCTATTTACATTAGAATACGATATTGCCAAGATACTTCCATGGTTTTCCAACAGCCAATCAACTTTTGTAGAAAAAACATTTGTCGAAAACAAATAGTTTTGCAATATTTTGTGAATATGAGTGAAACAATTAGGGAATATTGAATGCAAACTTTGTTTCAAGTCACAGTACAACTGATTTTGTTTCTAGGGAACATTTGCAAAAAAAAACCATGCAGAACGTTGTTGTTCCATGCCTGCCCCTCTGTCCTCTAACGAATGGGGAAAGGGAGGGGGACGTGGCTGTGAAGTGTGGGGGAAAAGTGACCCTCAGCAGGGGAGGGCTGTGCTCTGAGCTGGGCCCTGCTGATGGAGCTCTAGCCCAGGCTACATCATTTAACACTTGGCAGAGATCTTCCCCTGGGTGGACATGCCGTCCATTTAGGGGATCCAGGGGCTAACAGTGGGGGCATGTAGCCGAGTGTGCGTAAGGACGGTCCAACCCGGTCCCTGGTGATCTCCACACTACTGGCCCTCCCTGATGTCCGGAGAAGAGATGTCTATTCTGGGATGACGTATGGAAAACGTCCCCTTGGAGACAGTGAGCTCCTGAGATTGGCTTTACCCAGTCACCCTGCCCTCTGTGTGGGTAGGATTATAGCATGGGGCAGGGGCTAAAAAATCAGGCATGGGTATAAACTCAGGATCCTAGCTGCTGGTTATCACACTGAGGTGGGAATGAGGGTCGGGGGTGGGGGGTTCCGGGCGTGGTGCTGTTTGTGTACCATTGATTCAGGAGGGATTAGTTGATTGTGCAGCTCTCTCCGATTCACATGTTCACCATGCTCACCACTTTTCGCTCTGTAAATGAGTCACTTAAATCGGATCTCAGAGTCAGCGTGTTTCATATACCTCCAGAAGCACCGGACAGCCAGGATTTCTGAACTTTAACCCACCTACCCCATGTCTTTCCCCGGTGAGGCTAAGAAGATTTTTGTCTGGCCAATGCAGACCTCCAGCCCGAACCAGCAATGGTATGACTGGAACTTGAACAGCCAGCCACAGAACTCCCATCTCCAACATGAACCAGGCACTTTAACTGAGCCAACAACCTGGCTTTCTCTCTGAGAAAACGACAGTCATGTTCACATATTACACTGACTTGTGAAGAGCATTACATTGTTTTCCAGGTCCTTTGCTTCGCATTGTTATTCATCTCAGCCAGCAGAGCTTCGGAGTTCACCTGCATCCCACTTGTTTATGTCTCTTCTTGGCCTTTGCACCTCTTAGCTTGGGGCGGAACACCGAATCTCCATAGCAGTGAGCCTAGTTTCCATAGCAATGGCTCTCAAAATTGTTACAATGTTTCGGTTTTAACCGCTTTACCACTCATGCTGGTTTTTAGATTAGATTTCCACCTCTTTAAAATGCACTGAATACAAAACTATTAATTTCAGTCGAATTCCTATAATGTAATATTGTCATATATATAACTTAATTATTGGTGACCTAGCTTTCTACTATGCTGCTTTTATTTTGTTTGCCCTTGTTCCTTCTTTATATTCTGCCCTTTCCCCACTTCTAATCAATATTGTTTTTTGTTTCAGTTCTGTGCCAGTTGTTCGGCATTTTAGCTCATTTCTTGAGCAGCTTCTCCCTCTTTCCGTCTTCCCCTCTCCCTCCCTGTCTCTCAGGTTTAACACAGGTGTGACTTAAGACATGAAAACACCTCATTCTGTCCTCCCAGGGTCAGGTCTATTTTTGACACAGAGCCCCTTAAAGCTCTCCCTTTGTTATCTCTCACAGAAGCTACTTAACATCACAAACAGCATGCTGCGTGTCCCGGAGGGCGCGGAACACTGTGTGCTGCTTTCAGTGACCTGGGGGCTAAATTTCTCCAAAGACTGTGAAGAGAAGCGCAGCGAGGAGGCAAGCCGGTGCTCGGGGAGAATGGCCAGGACTTTGGCTAAAGCGTTCTCCAGATCCAGGACAGGGAACGAGTACCGTCTGCTGAAGCCCACACTTGCATCCCAATTTTCAGGCTGAAAACAGCTCTCTCCAGTGTGACCCGCCCGCCCCCAGCCCCACGATGCGTGTATGCCTGTGCGTGGCTCTGAGCACTGCTGTTGCATATACCTGCTGTGAGGTAACTGTTTTGTGAGCTCGTTCTGGGCTCTGCTCCCACAGCCCCACAGCCAGCCCCCCCCCCCAATGGGAATATCATGTGAGGCTGCGTTCCTGAATTGCGTCCTTGAGGTCGCGCTGACCCCGATGTGTCAGTTTTTGTTTTTTGTTTTGCGAGTGCTGCCGCTGCTGCAGTGGACTGCGCTGTTCTGCGATGGGGAGAAGCGCAGCGGCACGCGACTGACAGTCACAACGGGACCCCCATGGAATTCTGGGATGCAGCGTCACCACGGCAACAAGGTGCAGTGGCGGGGGGGATCCAGAAATAAGTCATTGCTGGAAAATCTTGTTTATTTTACAGGTTGAGCCTCAGTGCCTTTTAAAACATCCATATATACCGTTTTGCCTGTATTATGATAAATGTAGTTTAAAACTGAGTAATTTTCACAGCCAGGCCAACTAACTTACATGAATTTTGGGTATATGATGAAATAATATAACTGAAACAGTTATATGATGAAACCCAGTTCATTACTGCACAGCGATTTTCAGAGGATTCAGAAATTCTTTGAGCCCAATCAACCCTTCTCTGCACGCTTAATTTGTCTCTGTTTGATACTATGAGTCAGGAAGACATTTTATTTAAATTCATAAAACTCAGTCACAATTTTAGTATCCAAGACCCGTCCTCACACTTCACCTGATAAAGTATGCAAGCAGATGAACGGACTGAAACAACCTCTCCTCTCTCTTCTGTCTCCTGTTCCGTCAGCACCAGTTCCCAGACAAAACGCAGCCCTGCTTCCCCCTGTCACCGGCCTCGTTTTCCCAAGTTTATTTTAAATCGGCGTGAAGCCTCCCTCAGGTGCTGGCCATGTCCACCGCTGTAAACGCTCAGCCCCTCCCCCTGTCTCTCTCGTCCCCAATCACGTTAATCCATCGCAGCATCTCAAGGCGACTCGGGACCTTTTTCCACCAAGGCGGAACGCGGCTTGGGCCCCAGCGGGTGGTCTCCGGTCTACGTTACAGCGAGAGCCTCGTTCGGCTTCCTGTAGAGGCCAAGGCACGAGAGGGGGCCCTGGGGTAAGGCACAGAGGCTGGGGTGGGCGCAGGGGGCCGGGAAACCGCTCACTCGTGAGACGATGGCTTTAACAGTCCTGACAGGGATGATGGCGGTGATGGCGATTCGTGTTGATGTGTGCGCGGTTGGAGCGCTGGCCCTGAGCACACGGAGCAATGGGAACGAGCACGTGTTTCCCCCCAGAGAAAGGGAAAGGTTACAGTCCATGTAGACAGACACGGCACTACACACGTCACTCTCTGGGGACGGACTGACTTGTGGCTGATCTGATCGATACTGCGACGAACTGGCTTTCATGAGTGTTAATCTTAATCCTCCTCTTCAAAGCTCACTAGACAGAAAACTGTCACTTTAGTTTCCCTTTGATCAGACATCTTTCACACATCAAATTAATGTTTCAGAATAAACTAGTGTCATAAATTCATAACATAGTTTTCTTTCAAAAAAGGTGATGTTTACCTGTACCTGATATCATGGTGACATGGAGATGGGTATCTCACATTACATGTATGTTCATTTTAGAAATTTTTGTTTGTACATAGCTTATATATTTTTATTACTCTGTATTAATATATCTATTATCGGAAGTCCCGCCTGGGAAAAATACAGTTACTATATTCTGTTTATTAAATTATGTTACCATGGTTTCCATTGTGACACAAGCTCACTGGCACTCCCGCCATGTCGAGTGGCAGATGGGGAAGGGTGATGCGTGGCTGCCGTCTGTCAGACACGATGGAGGCAGAGCGCAGACGCGCGGACGTGCGGACCATCAGCCTGCCGCAGAGAAACGGGGACACGACTGCGGAGGAACAACCTGAACTGTGAGGGAGAGCGCAGATGGGCGGGCGGACACCCAACCAGGGCCCCGGCCCCGGAGCTCCGTCTGGGGACGGAGCAGACACTCAGTCTGGGCCCCAGCGTGGAGCTCCGTCTGGGGGCTGAGCAGACACCAAGTCTGGGTCCTCGCGTGGAGCCTGGTTTGGGGATGGAGAAGACAGCCATGTGGTGCTCCATTTCAGGATGGAGTGAACACCAGCAGCGCAGGAGAGATTTTTGAAGTGGGAGGGGGACCAAACTGTGAGCAAAAGGTCTCAACTTTTAAGCTTATACAATATATTTTTTTTCCCCTCAAAGGTGGGGGGCACAGATTGGGGTCCCTATGGAACTGGAGGGGGCGTATCCCCCCTGCCCCCCCCCCCCCGCCATCTGAACACCCAGACTGGGGCCTGGTGATGAGTTCTGTTTGGGGATGAGGAAGACACCCAACCAGAGCTTATGCATGGAGCTCCGGCTTTGGGCCTGGAGCAAACACTCAGCCTGGGCACCAGTGCAGGGCTTTGTTTGGGGACAAAGGAGACACCCGGTCTGGGTCGCCGTACAGAGCTCCGTTTGGGGATGGAGCAGACACTCAGCCCAGCCATTTTGGAAGAAAGATTATACCCAAACAGTTTCAGCTGGAGGGAAGACCCAGCTGCTAACAGAGGACTATGTGCAAGACGTGAGCCTCGTCCATTTCCTGCAAGGCACTTGACAGATAGATACGGCAAAAAACACAGCATGAAGAACACCAGGGGTTTGCCTCAGTCCTCTAAAACATCCCTGCAGGTGGTAAATGAAGAATTCTGTGCACTCAAAATCAGCCGTTGTTGTTGTTGGAAAAGAACACACGCCTCAGCAAACAGACAAATGATTCCTCTGACCCCCCCTCCCCTCCAGCGGAAAATAACGCTACCCAGAAAAAAGTGCAGGAGGCTATTTTTTTGTGAGTGATTAGAAACAGGGTTAAGGCCATCCTCTTTTTGTGATTTTTCATCTCTTGCCCTCAGAAATGACTCCCCCACCTGGAAGAATAGAGGTTGAAATTATGACACACCTGGGACCTGTGCATTATAGCACAAAGCAAAATGCAGCGCTCTTCAGTGGGAGGGCTGGTAGATTATACACAAGTGAACACTCATGCAGGATGACCTGGCAGGGACTACAGAGAGCCATTAATAGAGAACAGAAGTAGGAGGATGAAATTATGAAACAGGGCAACAGTGGGACGAAGAGTAGAGGCAGGAGAAGCAAAGAGCAGAAAGTTGCGAGAGCCAGGGAGGGTTTCTGTGCTGCTGAGTGGTCGAGCCCCAAACCTGGGTGACACACGTAATGTCCACTGGCTTGAACATGGATTAGACAGGATGGGTGAATGTAACCACTCAACCGACCCAAACCCTACCCCCTGTTTTTTTCCTCCCGTGTGACAGACCTGCTCATCCAGGAACTGTGCTCATTTAAACCATGGCATAAAAGTTTTTTTTTCCAAAAAGATACAGTAAGAGTGAGATGACAGCGGGATTGTGAGAGAGAGAGAGAGAGAGAGAGAGAGAGGAGAAACGAGAAGACCAGCCACTGGAGGAGGAAGTGTCTGCAGAGTTGTCTGAGCTGACAAAACCTCCAAAAAAAGTCCATGTGGGAAACCAGCCCTAATGGGGACATTAGGTACCAGGACACGGAGGTATCATCCGCTGTAATCTTGTTAGGAAATAGCTATTTGCTTTGCTTAAAATAACCAAAAATCCTATGCAGACTGAAAGGAACCCTGCATTATTACATTGTCTAAATTATCACCACTGTATAGGTGATTCTCAATAAAACAAGCATTGCATCACAGTAGAAGTATAAACCAGTAGTTTGGTGCATCCAGCACTATGATGTCACAATGATCTCTTCACAATGCTCTAGTTAAGCAATCTTCTACTTTAGAACATTAATCAACTCAGTTAATCACCATAACAACATGAGTGAATGTTCTAAGCAGCGAAGTCTAACTGTAAATCAAAACGGATTCATATAAATGGAGTCACAGAATTTTCATCACTTCAAAATTAGGGGAAGGTTAGGGAAAGCAATTAAAATTAAGATTAAAACTGAGAAAAGAAAAAGGCTGACATTGAAAACTAAACTGAGAAATACTTGTTTCACAAGAACAACTTTTTCCCTTTCATGACATTGACAATGTCTCCCATCAATAGTACTAATGATCGCTGCCAAATGTCGTCTGGCCATGCATGTTAGGTAGGGAAATTACCAGACTCTTTAAGAATTCATCCACATCCAGTCTCACTACACCGCATGCTTATTGGTAGAGCACAACTTGCAATGTTATCAGTAAGATGTTGTACAAGACCCTGTTCTCCTACTTGGACAATAGCTGAAAATGTATTGTTTATGCTTTTTAATAGCTGGGTGAGCAATTCGGCTATGTTCAGGGGGAAAATACAATAAAAAACATATGTATAGATACGCGCAGTACAAACCTGATCCCAGATCAGCTCTTAAACTCCTCTATATTTGATGAGCATTTGCTCAGACTTTGGTATGAACTCTGCAGAATAACACTGTGTGCTTTGGCCATTATGAGAGAGACCCAGCCAGGTTTTTAAAACCCCCTCATATGAATGTAAACATCTCATGATGCCGTGCCTGTGGAATAATTCATCCAGGGCAAACACACAGCAGGTTATCTGCCAGGGTGGCTTTGGGTTCAGCCGCACCCAGGCCCGGCAAAACAGACACAACGTGCGGAACAAGCTGACCTTCGGCAACTGAAAGCTCACCCTTAATATCAGACACACTGAGCGCAGTTTCCCATCAACCCTTTCATCTATCTCTCAGAACATCAGCCGTACACGCTACATACTCATCTTTAAGTTTTTATTTTTATCATTAATGTAATTCTTCTTCTTCTTTTTCTTCTTCTTATTAACATTCTCTTTCGGAAATGCATGCATCTTTGGATTGTGAATTCCTCCAAAAAAATAAAAAATAAATAATGAAATCACATCGCTGAGCATTTCTATTTTCTAAGGACCCCAATCAACGTTACCTGGCGATTGCGTAACATGTTACACTTCAGGGGACGCAAAATCAATCGCAAAGAGGGAAAGGGAGTGTTTCTCTCTGACACTGAGTTTGAGTGGTGACCCAATGAAAAAAAAATGTTTTGAAAGGTTTAACACTACTTTAAATGCATTACCATGCTGTTTGAATGCTGGTGTACTACAGTGCTGATGTTCTGCGCTATTCCATTTCACAGGTTTCTTGATTCCACAACATGCTTACCTCATGAATATTTGTTGTTTTCCCCTTAGGAGAGTGAACAGGCCACTTTAGTTAGACAGGAGACAGAGAGGGGTATAGATGAAGAGGAATCACAGGAAGGTCCAGGGTTTGAACCAGAATCTCCCAGCGACCATAAGTGGTTGAGACCATTGCCCTACCCACTAAGCTATTCAGTCTCACCATGACTTTATGACCCCATTCTAATGGAGATACCAATGACACAGTGACAGCGGTGACCATCACAATAACAACACATATAAGACCTTATCAATGCGGCAATGTGATGTGTGCCGTTCAAGTTTTCTACACAAAACAAGATCTTTGAGAGGTTTTTGTTTATTTCTCCTGCTCTAATATTTATTAGTCCACAGAGGAACGTACAATGGAGAGACACTTTTTCATTCTCAGATTCTCTTCTCCCTTCCAGGTTGTAGGGCTTACAGTCCCGACAAAAATGAAGCTGACTTTATTTTGGGTAAATTCTACAGTGATTGCTTGAAAATACAAAATTCTACATACTTTGATATGATAATCTATCACCACATACTAGGAGGATGATTGATATCCCGCTGCTGCACAATAAATAATTCAAGAAAACTTTAAAAATGTTGCATTAAACCGAGAAGCAACTCAGGCTTTAGATAAACCTGGCGAAGATGAAGACAGGTAAAAAAAGAATGTTGAGCTAGGAGTCGGCTACCCTTTGTCAAAATAATATACATTTCTTGTTTAGAATTTAAAAATTAGTAATTGGTGCAATCAAATACTAAAGCTGTTAACTCTTCTATCAAGTCAACCATAAGTGTTTATTTGAATTAATTACAACAATAAACCTATAAACATTTACTTTCTTCTAGAAAATTCAGCCAAGCACCTTAAAAAAAAAAACCGCAATTCATCACCTTTGATTTGAGTGGTCTGAAACGTTACGCTCAGTCTGAAAAGTTACGCTCCGTCTGAAATGTTACGCTCCGTCTGAAAAGTTACAGGTTTGGTCCGGCTAAGACGATCTAAAGGTCCAGGGCGCGTGGACAGGGCACCATGTAGAAACAGTTCAGCTCTGGGGAGACGTTATGAGTCCTATACAAAGTCCACAGAGAGGGCTGGTCCCCGGTCACACCCCGGTCAAACCCCCGATTACTGTGGGTGAGCGGGCCAGGTTTCAGGGCATGGTAAACTGGTTCCAGTAAGGTCCACAGACAGGCTTGAGTCTTCACTGGGACAGTGAGGTTCAGGTTCGGAAGACTCTGTCAAAGACAGAGGGTGGGTGGGGGTTTGGGGGTGGGGGTTTGGGGGGTGTATTCACCTGAATCTGAGCTGGTAGGAAGGCACCGATAAAGGAGTTCTCACAGGACAGGTGTTGGAGCAGGAGATGCAGGAAATGGTTCAGGGTGGGAGTCAAAGGAGGTGGAGTCCATACACATCCACACTCCAGCCCCACAGCCAAGACCAATGAGGAGAAGGCCCCTGTCTGTGGCTGTCCACATGTTTCCAGTTCAGTTGGGTTTTTTTGGGGGGTAGAAGGGGGAAGGAATGTGCGTGACACACTAAGACATGACCTGTTCATACAGTCCCTATGATCAGAAGGTGCTGGAATGTTCTTCGAAGAAACGGGTCTTGGCTTTCACGTGGCCGTCCTGTGCAAGGCTGCCCTCTGCTGGTCACTGCCCTGTAGTGCAATCAACAGAGAGGGACTCCAATCCAATCCACAGGACACAAGTCTGATTATCTATTAATGCACCTCAGAACATGCAACTCTCATTTGCTGATGTACATTCCATGCATAATTAAACACGACTGTATGTCTCTTACCTTAACGTCTAGCTGTACTATCATACATTTCTGAACAGCTGGAAAACAGAACAAGAGTGATTTTTTTTATTTTTTATAATTTTTTTTGCAGAGAACATGTCTTGGAATGTATCACTCACCAAATAAATGACAAGAGAAAAAACAACCATTCCTTAATGGCAGTATGCTGAATTTGTACTTTCTACTGGAGTTACTTACCATCAACGGTAAATATATAAAACCGAACATCATTATACACAGTCCTAGTTACAAGTATATAAGTATGTACATGATTGCGCATGAGTAGACTGCTTTTTATGTTCGCTACCAAGGAAAAAAATATTTGCCCACTATCTTACTTGCTACATTTTTGCACATTTTTACATTGAATTTTGTCAGATCTTTTTTGTGGGTTGGAGTAGTATATATATCGAGTGAGGAAGAAAGAAATGTCATCATTGGGTTAGTGCTTCTTTCATTAGTTCGGTGTGTGACGCAACCAGGTGTAAAAATTTTAAGTTGTCATTACACATGACATGTCGTAAGAAATGAGAGGATGGAGAAGTCCAGGGAGGGCTGTGGGGCCCCACAGAACCACAGACAGGGATAGATCTTACAAATGGCGAGAGTCTGGCAGAGTAACGCCAAAATCACTTCAAGAGCGAGAAATCATATTGTGCAGAAAGGTGCTGTGACCAGTTACTAAGTCTGACAGGGTGACATCTTTTTCACACAGGGGCACCTAGTAACTTGATGGAATTTGTATCTAAATGTTGTGCTAGTTGTTCAAGCAGGTTGATTTTCATTTAATTTCATGTTTTTTTTTTGTTAAAGGTCTGAAAACATTCAATGTCAAATATGTGCAAAAAAATGCAGAAAACCAGACAGGGAGGATAATACTCATTTTGTATTATTTTTATGTTCACAGGAAAATGTGCACACAGTTCTGAGGATGGCGCAAACGATGACAAGCAGTGTTCAAAAGCCACGTCCCCGGATTTCCCCCAATCAACGGCCACCAACACTAAAACAGCAACAATCACTTCCTGTGATGTCAGAGCGCTCCTGACACCCAAGGTCGACTGGCCGGGCGGGATTCGCGGCCCCCGTGACGGGGGCACGAGCCGCCAACCACTCGAGGGGTGATAACGAGCGCTCGACGAAAGACGGTCACCTCCGCCCCTGTTTTCCTCTGCCCTGCCAAAAGCCCCTTGTCTCCACCGCTGAAGAGACTAAAGGGGGCTTCTCCACTGCGTCTCTATTGAGACGAGAGGCAAACCCTCTAACCCTGGGCCAAAACTCTGGGCCTGAG
The DNA here is from genome assembly GCA_022829145.1 of Albula goreensis. Classification (NCBI taxonomy): domain Eukaryota; kingdom Metazoa; phylum Chordata; class Actinopteri; order Albuliformes; family Albulidae; genus Albula; species Albula goreensis. The sequence continues at coordinate 35,005,823 of CM040751.1, read as the reverse complement.
GCCTGAGGTGGGCGGGGCTGACCGAGGCCTGCGCTCTATGATTGGTTGATTGGTTGATTGACTCACAGCAAGCTGGTCAGCATTGAAAGCAGCGACGCTGTTCCTCATCTCGTTCTCGCTGCCACGCAGCGGGATTAGGGACACGTTACCCAACCTGGCATCCAGAGGCGCCACCCGACTCGCCCGCATCTTTATGGTCTCTGCCGGCCACACGCTGCCCTCGTGCTGAGCAAGACAGCGCAGGACAGCATTACTCTCAACCACACACAGGACACAGGGACAGGTTAACTAAACAGCTTTTAATCTATATTAGGTATATATATATATGTTTCTGCTATGAAGAAATTATATTTTTATTTGCACTGATATATTGATTTGTATTTGAAGTAATTCCAGACAGGTGTGGCCTCTTACCTGGATGCTGAGAAAAGTGGCAAACCACTCCCTCATCTCCGTCTGTGTGTCACAGCACAGATACCTGCGGAGAGAGAGAAGCGGAGGTGAGGGTAACATAAAGACAAACACGTACTGTAGGGACATACAGACAGCAAAACACATGCACACAAAAACACGTAACCGGACGCTTAGTGGTGAATCTGCAGCAGCTCCAGCACACAGTGGTATGAGGAAGACGTCTCACGATGGCCTCCACACTGGTTGTGTTCTTCATTAATTCGCTGCATGCCAATACCAGCCCACTCAGTCACATGAACACATGCGTACTTTACAAGTCTCTGCACCATGGCTTTGGCCTGAATTGGCTCTCTGTCCTGACAACGGGGGTAAACTGAACACCACGCCCCCCCAATCCGTACCCAGACAGAGCTGTCCAAACAGCGGGGGAATGCGGGAGATAAGGAGCGTGCTAATCTGGAGGTTTCATCTTCCCTTCCAATTCAGAGCCCTTTACTAGTCCCTCTGAAGGGATGTGTACTTTTATCAGACTTGGTTCTACAGGAGGAGATAAGGGACAAAAAGGACAGGAGCAGTGATGTTATAAGACAGCGCTGAGGTCACTGTGTGGCACTTCATTAGAGACAGGCACCCAGTCTGTCAGAGGACTCAAGCGACTCAGGCCTAATTTCTGATTCACAGATAAAGGTTGCCTGGGAGAGCATTTATTTTCAGGTGGGACATACACCCACAGCATCCAGGCTTAACAGCGTGTGTGTGTGTGTGTGTGTGTTTGAGATGGTCCCTCTCTCTATCTGTGTGTTTCAAGTGTGCCTGTGTCTCTGTATGTGTGTGTGTGTGTGTGTGTGTGTGTGTGTGTGTGTGTGTGTTTGAGATGGTCTCTCTCTTTATCTGTGTGTTTCAAGTGTGCCTGTGTCTCTGTATGTGGTGTATGTGTGTGTGTGTGTGTGTGTATCAGTCTCTCTATTTTACATACATGTTTATCAGCGCATCGGTGTGACTCATTGGTTTTGGGCTTGCGTGTGTGTGGTGCATGTGTGAGTATCACTGTATCCATGTGACACTCTGACTTTGGGTCTGTATGTGTGCGTGGTGTGTGAGTGTGTGTGTGTGTGTGTATGTGTGTGTGTGTGTGTGAGTGTGTGTGTGTGTGTGTGTGTGTGTGAGTGTGTGTTTATCGAGGCCTCAGAGCCACTGTGTGAACTCTCAGTGACATGACTCAAGCCATTGGCTGCTAGGTGAGGACTTGTCATGAGGACAGCGTTAGACTGAAATGTAATCCACATTGTGCAAGGTCTACACTGACTGCACACCAGTGTGTTTCCTCTCAGTAATGCGGACAGCAGCAGAATGCAGGATGCCATCCTTACTCAGGGTTTAATGAGCGCAAATGCAAAGCAACACTCAGGAATAAACTCCTGACAAACCAGCGACAGTCAGAACAGAAAGCGCGATGAGTATGAAAACCACACATCCCCCAGCGATGCTAAAACAAGGTAAAAAAAACGTATGACGTCTCCAAAGCCACGCGAGAACTGGGCCACCGCCGCCCCACCGCTTTGCACTTGCGTCTCAAAGATCAGCCACGAGTCCACTGATCTCGGATCAGCCCCATGTGTCGCAACCAGAGAAGCACTGACCGCGAGGAACACGTGGATTTTGAGGTTTGCGTCATTGTCCTCGACGGCGCTCACAGCTCACAAAGGGTACAGCTGGGCCTTTATTTCAGGTTTTGTTTTCGTCAAACTCATTTAAAAAAAAACATTCATTCCACTTTTCACCTGGCGCCAACGGGACGAACGACTGTTCCGGACAAGTGGAGATATGATTCATTGAACAGGCAATCGCATGTGACAGACTGAAGTCCTGAGCGCTGTGACCACCAGCCTGTCCTTCCTCTGCAGTCTGTGGCGACAGGAAGCGTCAGTGACAGAGTGACAGCGCTCCATCTCCACCCAACCTCAGCTATATAATCTCCCGTCGGCCGCCACTTTGTCAATGATCAGCAACTCAGCATGAGGCTGATACGACCGCTTTCAGGGGTCGCGACCTCTGCTCACGGCCCCTGACTCACCAATCCCACAATGCACGACGGAGAAACAAACGGACATCTCTTTGCTGAGGGGGCTAACACAGCCAGATGGGTCTTTCAGCACCGATAAGAAACCACAGGCTTGACGCATCCACAATGTTTCTCAACTAATACATTCCCCAGTCAGCAGTCAGCAGAAGTCAGGGATTCCACAAAAGTTTATTTTTAATATTATTATTTTCCTGACTAAAAATGAGTGACAAATTTAATAGTAATATGATAATGTGTGATGTTCTGTGATGTCAGAGATCAGTGAATTTTTTATACATTTTTTTTTCCTCCATGCACAGACAAGCATGTGATTTACCAAACCGAAGCCAAGCTGTCATTCATTTTAACTCTGCAGTCCGCTAGTCAAGCTGAAACAGACAATGAGCCAGACCGTGTTTGATGTGTAGCGTGTGCAGACCGACTGCTGGCACCTGGCTGACCGGAGCAGGTTGCCGGTGCACGATAAGACACAGAAATCCCACCAGCTGAATCCCCTCCCTACCCAGGATGCTGCAGCCAATCATGAGCCACTACTAACAGTGGCCAGCCAATCACATGTCCCGGATTCTAGAACACGCTAGAACACTGGTTTAGCAGTATAAGGCACCCTGCTGGCCCTTCCTCCAGATGTTTTAGCACTACTTCGGCTTGGTTGTGTGACTGTCTAACCCACACGAAACGGAGTTTCCTTCCTGCAAAAGACGATAGGAACAGAAGGGCCCACAGACTATCCGGCCAATTAAAATGTGACTGATTCATCTGTGCCCACTCTTACACCCAGAACTGACATGTTTTGGCACCACTTTGGCTTTGTTATGTGACCATCTAACGATGAGAAAATGGGTTTCCTTCCTGCAAAGGAAGATAAGAACAAAAGGTCCCAATGATTGTCCGTCTGCCAATTAAAAATGTGACTGATTCACCGTTAGCCGCTCTTACATCCAGAGTTAGCAGCCATCTGTTCATTTATGGACAGTCTATAAAAATTATGATTTACCGGTGTCTGCAGAACCACAGATCACACAGGCCGTCTGCGACTGCGCGCCCGTGATTTAAATACTGCATGTCATCATGGACATTCATTAATGGGATCTGACCATGAAAATGAACTGCAAGTCAAAGCTGCTTCCATCCATAAATCTCCTCTTTCCTGAGCAATTTCAGCCAAATGGCGAAGAGGGATACTCCTCCCTGACATCACAGCCAATTTTAGTTTATGGGCGTCAGGCAGGCATTTAAAGCCGGGGGTGCAGAAACTGGAACAGTAAAACAGAGCTGCAAGCGGAGGGTGAAATAGGCTCTGCGTTTTACAGGGCCATTTAGGGCACCTTGATTGGCTGTGTGAATACAGATTCCCAGGTGTCCCTGAGACCGGCATAAAGTGGGTCTCCAACAGACTCCTCAGAGACGGGGTTGATCGTAGAGACGTAATGACTGTCCATGATGACATATTTAAATGCGCAGACGGCTTGCGTGATCTGTGGTTTAACGGAGGATTGCCATCCCTCAGCAGAGACAATGCCCTTCCTCCTACAGAGAATCCCCCCCCCTGCTCCTCCTCATCCTCAGGGAAGGGCTGTCTCTTCCTGGGAGGCATCCTGAGTCCCTGCTGCATCCCTGCCACATTCTGCCCTCCCTGGGCTCACTGCTCAAATACCACCCGCCAAATGCTGCCCTGGCCTATTCCGTCTACTTTACCTTCAGCTTTGCTGCATCCCCAAAAAGGAGGGGGATGGTGGGGGGGGCAAGATTTGGCAAGAACAGGCAGAGCTCTCCAGGGGTGAGGGTTGGGGGTGAGGCAGGGGAGGCTGAGATGCTTGGCATTATGGGGGAGCAGGGAATGAGTGTGTGTGTGTGTGTGTGTGTGTGTGTGTGTGTGTGTGTGTGTGTGTGTGTGTGTGTGTGTGTGTGTGTGTGTGTGAGAACACTACACCTCAGGTGGTGATGACCTTTCAACTCTAAGTGGCTAAGGGGCAGGCTGTACCCAAGTAGCTGGACTCAGTACTGCCTTTCTGTGCCAGCTCAGCTAGATACACACAAGCTTTCCCATCGCAACAGAGTCCCACTTCCTGCAAATTAATTCACTCAGACAAGCTGCTTTCTGAAGGCTGGAGAGGCTTCAGGTTTACCTCAGCTGGTTTGAAACCCCCGTCAACATCATGTGAGAAACCACATCACTGTAATTACCCCACAACATCCATGGACAATCATAACACAGGGACAAAGCTCGCGACTCTCAACCACAGGTACTAAAATTACCTCCATTATGCTGTCGGGCAATTATGTGGTGCCTCACTTATTCAGCCCTCATAAATGCAAATACATGCAAATGTCTGAAAAATGCACCGCAAGTCAGTGCAGTCTTGTAGTTTGAAAACCTGAGTAGTAAACAAAAGGCCGCATGATCAAAACCCAAACGGAGCCCTCTCACCCTTGAGAAAACTGCAGTACTTGACCTGAATTGTTTTGGATAATACCAAATCAAACAAATGGATAACATGCAAAACTGTAACCGAGGTGACCCGTCGGCTTGAAACTGCTAAAGAAATTAAGAACAGGCACGGTCGCCACACACAGAAACACAGAGAGGGACTCACCATTGTTGTCTCTCGTGTTTCTCATGTTTCTCGTTCTCATAAATCACAGTTAGCCCCCAGCTAAAAGAGAAAAACAAACATCATTTCCACAGTACAACACTGAAGACTTAAATTACCGCCAGCTCTGGAAATGACTGAGTATTAAAATGAACACGTTAAGCCTTCATTCATTTACAGACATTAATAAAGTGTAACTGGAGAAACAAAATGTATAAACTGTATACAAAAATATTGTGCCTGAATGATATGAATAATAGCAGGATAATGTATATTACTACTGTAGGTTCCAAAGGCTATTTTTCAGTGAAGGCCAAAAAGAGCTCATGTTGTTTTGTATTATGTTGCCCTCTAGTGTTATTCTCCAAGATTTTTACCGACAACACATGTAGAAATGCCTCAGTCAAATAGCCTACAAAAACTTGTCAAAACAATAAATAAGACTGTCATTCCCATCAAGCCTTTGCATAAATTTATGGCCCACACATGTTTCCACAGCGTCTGTTTAACCAGGGGCCTCAGGCTGTGAGGACGTCAGAATGCTGTAAGGCAGATTCAAAATCAGAAAGGAGACCACGGCCCTACAAGACAACAGCTGAGTTACCCCGAAGGAACCGCACCTCGCAAAGACCAGATCTGAGAAACCCCTGCTGACACTGTAGCTCCTAGCATTCTTGATTTGAGTAGGCCTGAGTAGACCTTACTGTTGGGCACTAGATTTGACTAACCCTGTCAACACTGTGGCCCCATGTGGACACTGGGGCCCTCAGGAACCCGATTTGAGTAGTGCTTTTGGCACTGTGGCCCTTGAAGAACAGAGCGATATCCCCCTTTTTCCAGTCCCCTGAAAAAAAAAGAGGTAGGTCTTCCTCACCATGTCGGGGGGCGGAGCTTCTTCTTGATGCCTTGATAGACAGTCAGGCATTTGACAGGCCACTCCTTCTCGGGTCGATTACTCTGTGGGGAGGGGGAGAGTGAGGAGTTCTGAGCCAAATCAACAGCAGGTACGCAGGGAACGCAGGTACACTAACACCTCTCTGACCGTGCGGTCAGGCACGCAGCAGGGGGGAGGAGCAGTCTGGGTAACCAGTTTCAGCAGCACACTCATGGGTTCTCAAAACTCACACCTTCTGAAGACATGCGCCTTCGAGTTTTCTTTCTTTCACCTCCCTTTCTTTTCCTTCACCTGCCCCTCCACTCTGCCCCTCCACCCTGCCCCTTCACCCTGCCCCTCCACCCTGTCCCTTCACCTGCCCCTCCACCCTGCCCCTTCACCTGCCCCTCCACCCAGCATGTACTCACACACTGCAGCTCAAGAGCCTGTTGCTTCTGAAGACTCTGCATGTGAGACAATGACATTGTTACGTCTTGGGAGAGAGCTAAGGCGCACAAGCACCTCTTCTGTGCTTTTTAGCTCCCCAGCTCTTACAGATCGCACAACACCAGGTCAATGGTCCACAAGCTTCACTGCAAGTCCCCCTCCAGCTGTGCCTTCAGTGATCACCATTCCCCAGAAACAAACAGGACCCTCTGCCCCTCAAAAGAGATGGACAACCCCAGCTTCCAAGAGTAAAGTTAACTACCATGTATTTGCTCAATCCATGCACTGAACAAGCTGATTCTGACTAGCACAACTAGCACTGCGGTGCCTGGTAGATGAGCAAATTAGCGAAAGCACCTCTATGATTGCACAGGTAGAACAAATACATGGTAGTAATTTTACTTTCTGGAGCTGGAGTCCAGCTAGTAGCACCAGTTCAGCCTCTTACCCGCACTTCCTTGTACAGCCTGAGGGAGGTGCTGGTGAGGATGAAGTAGCGGTCGTGGAAGCTGCCAGTGTTAAGACCCAGCCCGAGCAGGTTCCTGTCTTCACGGAACTTCATCATGCCGTGCTTGGAGACGTCCACTTTGCTGGCTGCAGAGGGGGAGTGGGACCAAACTCAGACGAGACCGGCACCGTGTCGTCATAAAGCTAATCGCTACTTTCACCCCGTCCTGCAGGCTATCCAATTGCATTTAAGGAGCCATTGCATTTTAATTAACACATAGGATTAACGCTGAGATCTTTGGCAGAAGCCTAAATGTCGTGCTGTTGTCAAACAAGAGTTCTGCAAGCTTTCCTGCGCTGTTTTTGCAGGTGACAGATCACATCGGGTCTGATAATCTGCAGTACTAAGATAAACAACACCGCTTCTCTCAGACGTATCGATCCCTGGGTCTTGGCGTCAGGACTTTGTGTTTATTTCCTCACTTTAAAGGTCACACAACATGTCAAACTCCTTGGTTGGCTTTGTGGTGTGTGCGTGTGTGTGTGTCTGTGTTTGTGCGTACATGCATGTGTGCAACCCAGTGTGTAAGGAATTTGGTAAGATAATGTAAGTGTGCCATTAGATAAGCTACCACTCCCAAACAAAAATAATTAAAAGATTTAGATTGTAAAAAAAAGGTCTGGCACCACCATTGGTTCTAAGCCAAAATCCAAAATACACCTGGAGCAGAAAACACCCAATAATTACAGCCCTGTGAGGCTCAGCAAAGACCTGATAGGTCCTCCATATTATACAGCACTTACCCAGATAGACCAGCATGGCCTCCATGGAGATGTGCTTCCTGACCACCAGGTAGCTGTCTGTCCCGAGAGAGTGGAGGATGGGCAGGACCTTCTCCTGGTAGTGCAGTGGACGTTCTGTGGGCCCACACAAACAGCACCGTTAGGACTCTGCAGGGCGATCTGTATATTCACCATTGAGTGATCACGCTCTGTCTGTGCCGCCCACGGACGCTACGGCAGCTTATGCTGCTTCTGGACGTACCAGTTTCCTCCTTCTCGTTCACTTCGAAGCAACACCAGTAGTCTTTCTCGCGGACAGAGATTTTCCGCCGGTCCAGGATCTCGAAGGTGAGCTCGGCCGCTGTCATGGTGGCGGGAATCTGGACGCAGAGAGAGAGAGAGAGAGAGAGAGAGAGAGAGAGAGAGAGAAACGCGTTGGCGTTAGCAACAAGCCACTCCTGATTGAGAAACTCGCTGCACCAGGGTGACCTCACACAAGTACGTTTCTTAAACCTTTGAGCTAAAAGGTCAGCCACCCAATCCTGTTTCAAACAGTATTTCACTCTGAAGATGTTGAGATTACTGCACGCTTCCAGAGAAATCTCTATTTCTGTTATTTTAATGGTCAAGTCAATTCGCATCAAACTCCTTAACATTTGTAACGAGATATTACAGTGAAGTCTTGCATGGTAACAATCAATTCATAAAAGAGATAAATAAGGTACAGCCCCGGTTTCATAAAGGAAGTAACAGGCTCGTGATGGCCATCATATAGCAGGGTAAAGACTGCTTTACTGTGTGACATATTTTGTGGTTGCAGGGGGGACAAAAGGTCAAAAGAAGAAGCTGAAGTTACCTTCACATGTTGCTCAGCGGTTTCTTTCTTCTCCTCCAGGTAAACAGTACAGATGAAATCTCCTGAGCCAGTGGACTACAAGCAAAAAAACATTTCATTTATATCTTATACCTAATTTTATCACTAAAATCTCATCTAGTCATAACAAGATCCCTTAAAAATATGTATTTGTGTATATATACATATGTATGAGTATATGCATTTTCTTGGTATTGACCAATGTATTTTGGTATGATTTTAATTGATTGTATACATAATCCACACTGCTTCCACACTGTATACTGTTGCCTCCAGCCCAGAGACTACAGATGAAAATGAGCTTATAGCTATATCCGGCACAATATATTTATTTATTTAACACTTTTTCCGTTAAATAAATTAATAAAAAGATGAATTAAAAAAATAATGAATCTACATCATATTATCTGGATTAAAAACGAGACTGAAGTGAAGATGCTGGCAATGGTGGAGTTTCACTCACCGGGACCTTGGCGTTCAGGTTCTCCCGCACCTTGATGATCACTGTAATCTCGTCCAGCTGTTTTTTCAGCTGCTGTTCATTCACCTGCAGGGACCATACCCCAGAGAAAAATGGTGAAACCTCTGTTTGATGTACATGTAACAATACCACTTGCAAACAACAGGGGGCACTATTATTTCTCCAAACAAGCAGCACATTACCACTGCTTGCTTCTTCTCCATTCAACTTCCCTATGCCAGTCATACTAAAGCTGCTGACAAGTGCATTCCCAACATGTTGTTCTTATTCACAATATTAACAGTACACTATACAATGAATATTTCATAACAACCTGAAACCTTACAACATAAGCACTTCAGTATATTAATTGAATTTATTTATTTATTTATTTTTTTGGAGAGGCTCACATTAAAGATGGCCACGTAGTGTTCGATTAGCTCCTCGATGACTCGGCCAGCATTGTAGTCCTTGCCGTCCGTCTGGAAGAGGGTGGGGCCGAACACGATGGCCAGGTTATGTAGGTTCATCTGGTTCATGTCTGCAAATCTCTGGACGCTGAGACATGCCAAGAAAAGCAAACACGGAGGTCAGGCACTCTGAACCGAGAGGACACCCACAGGGAGAGTATGGCCCCCGGAGGTCTCAGACAGCCATGCTCCAGACTCCCCCCTTACTCCACACAGCATGCAGGGGGCTTGGGCAAGCTTGAACTCATTTAGCAAACTGATTAGTTCAGTGATACAAGAGCGCTTTTTTTGTGTGTTTGTGCAACTGGAACCATTTTCATTCCATCTCAGGGACAGACAGAATGAAGCCCCAAATTTACCCCCATTCAAAACAGATGGTCCCCCCTCTCCAGGGCCTGGATCATAAATGACTGCAGTCTGCTTCCCGCATGAATGGAGCAGGCCCTGTGTTCCATGTTCGCTAATGAGACGAGTGTTCTGTGGCCGAACGCCCATCTGGTCAGTGCTCAACGATGTGTGTGCACAGCCTGGTCTCCGGGGGCCCAAAGCTGGATTAGGCTACCTGGAATTTAGCCTGTGCTCCAGTGTTTCAGGAATGAATTCATTGTGTGTGGTGTTTTTGTTTTTGTGTGTGTGTATTCTGTGTGTGAGAGTGTGTGTGCGATGTGAACAAAAGGTCAACAACAGGTCAGTCTGCTTTGTACCATGAGGAAAGAGGGAGAACATGGAGTATCTAGGAACACTAAGAGGGAGAAAAGTAGCTTTTGGAAACGAGGAGATGAAATGAGAGATAAGACAGAGGAGAGGGGAAAAAATGGTTGGCGCCTGGCCCAGGAAACAGAGGAAAAGAAAAAGGGTGCAGAGTAAAAGACTGAGAGAGGGCGGATGACCTCACCAGTAGAGGTGGTTGACGAGAGCACGGAGGGTGGCCTTGTTGACTCTTGGCAGGCTACTGAAAAGCAACTGGTACTGTGCTATCTTTTTGCTCTCCTCTCCAATAGCTGCGAGGGACAGAAATACGAGTGTTATCCACCTGCCCTCGCATATCCATGGAAACAACGGACGTAAGAAGGGTGCTGTTTGATTGGCTTAACCTATAGCTCCCCCCTACCTGTGGTGCTAAGCCAGTGGGGAGTGGCCTGGCAGGTAAAAATGCCCTCCTCCACGTCTCTGAAGAACCTCTTTAGCACGTTAGACACGTCGTCCACCTGGTGTTCTCCTTCCCTCAGCCTCACGCTGCGCGCGTCCCGCCGAAACGTGTCCAGCAGGGCGGCGATCTTGGAGTTCACACCGCTCTTCCGATAAATCCCTTCAGACGTCAGGCCTGGAGTGTCCACCAAGCACACACACACGCGCACACACACACACAGGCACGGATGCATGCACACATACATAAACATACACACAGGCACACACACAAGTACGGATGCACGCACACAATCACATACACAAGCACACAAACACACACACACATGACAGGGTTAATGGCGGTGAGCCAATACATTTTTTTTTTTTTGACCGTCACAGTATATTTCAGCAGTTATTCAGAGCAGCTACCGATTATCAGGTGCCTTCCAGGAGATTGGCTAACGCTTACACAATCAGATTAGATTACTGACCAAATCTCTGAGGGCCTTTTGGGGCAGCCCATTCCGCGTCTCTTACCCAGTGTGACTACCACATTCCAGCACAGTATCACTTACGGACAAACAGCACTTAAATCATAAAAACTATTCCAGGCAAACTCGACGGTTCCTCTTAAAAACGCCCCCCCCCCCCCAATTCTTAATAATAACTGACATTCTTATAGCGTCCACTCATGTCCATAGTTCCTTACCCAACAGCTGTTTTTAATTCCTAGAGGATGAGTTACAGGCAAAACTTTTACCGTTGTTTTACAGTATCGGTTCCCACAAAAAGAAACGCAGCTAATCCCGGCAAAGTATCAGTTCCTGATTATATTTTCGTTTCGATTCCAGCCGAGCATCAGTGTTCTTTGTTTCTGCTGACCTAGATGCGTCTGTACAGACGCAGGCCACATGATTCGTGGAGGGAACAGAGCTGGGCTGTTGCTGGAAAATTGTTTCATTAGTCACTGGATGCCAAGACACATTGGAAGTCCTTTTCCAGACGCTATTTCAGGTCATTCCTCCGCATCACATGAGTCAAGTTTGGTCCCGCACGGAAGAAAATAAATGCGGCATGATCGAATTTTCATTTTCAGCGCGTTTCTGTTTTTTTTTTTCCTCCCTCCCTCAAACCTGATTAGCTATAATATATCCTCATTGGCAACTATGATGCATGTCATTCATTTGTGTAAAAAAAATAGAAAAAGCATGACAAAATGGGCTATTTTCAGTTGTCGGAGAATTACACCCCCATGTCAAATACCATGATCTGATTCATTTAAAGACTAATTGATAGACATTTTATAAGTGTTTTGAAGTGCCCCGTCATGGGGGAGCTGGTCAATGCAGAAAAGATATGCGTTTGTGCCAGCCTCTTGCACATACGCAGTCATACACACACACACACACACACTCACAAACATAGTCAGACACAGACATGTACACACACACAAGCACTATTAATGCTAACACAGTCATATAAGCGCGCACACACACTCATAGTCAATGTTGAGGATGTGGAGTGTGTAAACCCACTGCGTGACGCAGCGCCACACGCACGGCTCCTTACCGCACTGCGTGATGTAGTCGATGCAGCGGTCCACTATCACAGGGATGTCCGCCTCAGTCAACTGCTGCTGGGACAGAGTATCACCCGAGCTTCCAGCCGCCCGCTGGATGGCCGTCGACCAGCCCAGGAAGTCGAGCTTCCGCTCGCCCTCGATGTACAGCGTCCTGCCGAGGTAAAACGGGAGTTTCTGATGACCAAAGTGCATTTCCCAAATAAGCACATATCTACTGATCTGTCAACTGACATCATCCAAAAAACGGACCCCAACTCAACGCTGATCACTGCTTAATTTCCATGATCAATAATTTCCATGATCAATAAGTACCTTTGCTGATAGCTTTGCTGCCACAGCAATTAGTGATATGAAATTGCCCTTAAACCCAGTGATTACCACTACCCTAATCAGTCATCACCCAGTAATTAGCCTAATAATCTGTCTTTGCTGAGTAAATATTTATACTTCCTTCTCCACCCCACAAATGCCCCTAACCGTACCCCTTTATTCAGCAAATACCCCAGTACATTACATGTGATTTACCCTTCTCAAACTCCTCATCACACTGCAAAAAAACACTCTGCTCATCTCCAGCACACCAAGACATTTCATCTACCCAAACATTAAAGGGTTAAAAACAACCTCCTTCCCCAGGTTACCATTATCCAAGAAACGACCCTATAACCTCTCACCTAACGATTAACCCAATCCCATCTGCCCCAAATCTAGCAAATACCCCAACTCCCATCCCCTCCCCCCTAAGTCACAGGGCTATTACCTTGTGTGACTCATTAACCCAATCCCAGGTGCAATACCAGCCTGAAGTTACACCTATTACCACCTAACCTGATAGCACCACTCCCAGGTAACAAATACACACCTGAAAATCCTCAACTACCCCTCCCACTTCGCAACAGTAATCTCTTTAATCCCTCAAAGAGGTAATAGCCACCTCCGCTACAGTGTCTGCCCCTATATAGGTGGACACACACTGAGCTTACTGCTGAAGGCTGTCCATGTCTCCGTTAGCATAGGTAAATAAGAACACTGCAACAGGAGGGAACTCACCTTCCTCTCTCCACCAACACAAGCACTTCATTCTCCTGTTGGATTGCTGTGGAAAGAGATTACATTTAGCTTTTAGATAAAATTGTCATTAATTATTTCACGTATGCCGTAAACCTGTATAAAATTTTCCTGATAATTATCTACTCTGCGGAAGTGACAGATGGATCATAAATTAGTTTCTCTCTGCGCTGATATAATTTCCTCGGTTCACTGCCACATTTGGATCACTTTACCATATTGACATTATAAACAAATTAATGGTTAATTTGCTTTGAAGAGGGCTTTTTAAATGTCCTCAGATGCTGGCATTAAAAGCGGTCGTGTTTTAAATCAGGGGGCACAGTAGGGCCAGATTAAGATGACCACACTGACCTTACTGTGTCACCACTCTTCTGACCCCTACCTCCTGCACTCACACACTCTTCACTACCGTGAAGTGGAGCGGCTTACCCCTCCACCCCAATGTCTTTTGCCCCCATCCACCGATATCCTTCCCCCCGCATCCTAAAATCCGGTAACCCTTTCACCCCAATGTCCTTCCTCATTTCTACCCTCTCAGTGTAACAATACATAATTGTATTGTTAGGGTGCTGGGCTTACAGCTATGAGGTTGCAGGATCAAATCCCACATAGGCACTGATGAAGATACTTTACCTGACCTGCATCAGTAATATCCTGCCGCATGCTTTGATATTTTTGTCTTAAAAACGTATGCTTTGTAAGTCACTCTGTATAAGGGTGTCTGTTAAATGATTTAAAATTTGATGCAATGCTCCCGTACCCTACCATTTAAAATCACAGAGCCCCCCCACCCCAAATCTGGTATCGCCTGCACCTCCACCCTGCTGCCCCCGTACTCACATAGTTCCTGCAGCTTCCTCAGGTGAATTGCCTCTTCCCCCTCGCCGTCCTCGAAGCAGGCGAACAGCGTGGAGCCCACCAGGGCGAACCAGCCCACCCGCGGGCTCTGCAGGTTCAGACCATCCTTGTAGCGCAGCTTCCCAATCCGCTCGAAGTCCCGGTTAAGCAGGTCCTCCGCGCTGGACGGGATGAACGACTGTTCGGGGAGATTGGTAATTAGCATTTGGTACAGTCCGAATGGAAGTGAATGACATCATCAGCACTTTAAGCTACTTGGTATGAGACACAGAAAGAAAGACTACAGGATGAACAGAATACTAAAACCACAACCGAAAAAAAGAAAACTCTATTTCAGACATAAATACTACATGACATTCCATAACAGTGTGGTGCTTGGAACTACCACGGGGCCCTTGGGTAGACTATTGCACTGTTTTTTTTCATGTTTTAACTTAATTTAAAAGTGTTTATCTTTGTCCTACAGAGGTTGGAGTGGGGTAAGGAGGTGGGGGTGTTTGGTTGTGGTGTGTGGGAGTGGTGGGGGGGTGAGGGGGGTGAGGGTGGCAGGGAGTTGGAAGACTGCAGTGGGGGGTGGGGGTCAGGTGGGTGGATGTTAATGTAAAAAAAAAAAAAATTAATGATAATAATTTTGTCACATTAACTATACAAAACTTTGCCAGTCCTATAAGCCATAGGCATATTCATTCCACAATGGCCCGATGAAGAGGAGGATGAAGGTGTGGAAGCAGGAAGAGAACTGAATGGGGAAAAGGGACCCATACAGATCTTAACTGGATAAAATAATTATCATATTTTATCCTGACTACACTAACGTAAACTACAACATGGAGATTTGCACAGCCAGATCTGAGGAAGAAATACGATGTGAAAAGGCCATTTTAATGCCATGAGGAAGTTCAGACAGCCAGGACAAGGCCAGGGAACACAAAAGCTTAAACCTTTAATTGCAAGAGTTATGCAAAAGTGTCCCTCTAACCTGTGTCTAATGTAAAGGGATTTCCACTGATAGCATCATTAGGAAGCACAATTATATTTAAATAACCATTATGTCAATGCGAATAGCAATTTAAGTCAAATCCCCTCTGATCACACTTGAACGGCACGTGAGCTTTTCTGACGTCGTTACCTTGGCGATGGATTTCACCCACTCCCTCATACTGTCAGGGTTGTCTGTCCCGAACAGGTACAGCCGTTCGGAATCTGAGTAGATCTCAAGGTGTGGTCGTAGCTACAGCAAGGACACACAGAGAGAGGATGCTCAGCTTCAGAACGAGGCAAGGGACAAACTCTTCATTTCTATTTATTAAACCAGGTAAATCAACAGAGAACTCAGCTGTGTATTGCACTGGCAACCAAGAGAACCAATGGAGGTAGGTATTTCAAGGGACTGTTTAGCCAATCAGATTCCAGGGAATAATTAACAGGCCAGGAGGAAGCTTTTTTACTGGAATTTGAGAAGGTTGCCAGGGTTACCATCCCTACTCTTTCAAACATTTGTATAAGCACTAATTAATAACTAATGTAATAAGCACTGAGAGTCACAATGTCTGTTTAATGTCTCATCTGAAGGACAGCACCTTCTACAACATAGTTTGAGCATTGGTGTCCTATCTGATCCATAACAAAGAGTGCCTCCTTCTGGCTCTCAAACACCTCTTCCAGCAGAAATTCAGTTTTCCCAGGGGGTCTCCCATCCAAAGATTAACCAAGACCACACTGACTTAGCTTCAGCAGTTTGCCATGAGTAGGAGTGACAGTAGTGTGGCTGCCAGCAAAAGGCAATGTAACTCGTTCGTTACTTTTTTTCCCTCTCAACAGCTGCCTATGTCATTTTACGCATAAGGACAGCGGAAAGAGCCAACGCCTACCCATGTTTCTCAGGAGGATTGACTGTGAGGCAGACGATTTCCTTCATCTTAAGCCCTCCGTTGGGGTGGAATTCTTGTCACTCTCATAATAGTTAAAGTTCCCATCGTTCAAAGTGCACCAAAAAAAAAAAAAATTAATGATAATAATTTTGTCACATTAACTATACAAAACTTTGCCAGTCCTATAAGCCATAGGCATATTCATTCCACAATGGCCCGATGAAGAGGAGGATGAAGGTGTGGAAGCAGGAAGAGAACTGAATGGGGAAAAGGGACCCATACAGATCTTAACTGGATAAAATAATTATCATATTTTATCCTGACTGCACTAACGTAAACTACAACATGGAGATTTGCACAGCCAGATCTGAGGGAAGAAATACGATGTGAAAAAGGCCATTTTAATGCCATGAGGAAGTTCAGACAGCCAGGACAAAGGCCAGGGGAACACAAAAGCTTAAACCTTTAATTGCAAGAGTTATGCAAAAGTGTCCCTCTACCCTGTGTCTAATGTAAGGGATTTCCACTGATAGCATCATTAGGAAGCACAATTATATTTAAATAACCATTATGTCAATGCGAATAGCAATTTAAGTCAAATCCCCTCTGATCACACTTGAACGGCACGTGAGCTTTTTCTGACGTCGTTACCTTGGCGATGGATTTCACCCACTCCCTCATACTGTCAGGGTTGTCTGTCCCGAACAGGTACAGCCGTTCAGAATCTGAGTAGATCTCAAAGGTGTGGTCGTAGCTACAGCAAGGACACACAGAGAGAGGATGCTCAGCTTCAGAACGAGGCAAGGGTCAAACTTTTCATTTCTATTTATTAAACCAGGTAGGTAAACAGAGAACTCAGCTGTGTATTGCCATGACAACCAAGAAAACTAATGGAGGTAGGTATTTCAAGGGACTGTTTAGCCAATCAGATTCCAGGGAATAATTAACAGGCCAGGAGGAAGCTTTTTATTGGAATTTGAGAAGGTTGCCAGGGTTACCATTCCTACTCTTTCAAACATTTGTATAAGCACTAATTAATAACTAATGTAATAAGCACTGAGAGTCACAATGTCTGTTTAATGTCTCATCTGAAGGACAGCACCTTCTACAACATAGTTTGAGCATTGGTGTCCTATCTGATCCATAAAAAAGAGTGCCTCTTTCTGGCTCTCAAACACCTCTTCCAGCAGAAATTCAGTTTTCCCAGGGGGTCTCCCATCCAAAGATTAACCAAGACCACACTGACTTAGCTTCAGCAGTTTGCCATGAGTAGGAGTGACAGTAGTGTGGCTGCCAGCAAAAGGCAATGTAACTCGTTCGTTACTTTTTTTTCCACTCTCAACAGCTGCCTATGTCATTTTACGCATAAGGACAGCGGAAAGAGCCAACGCCTACCCATGTTTCTCAGGAGGATTGACTGTGAGGCAGACGATTTCCTTCATCTTAAGCCCTCCGTTGGGGGTGGAATTCTTGTCACTCTCATAATAGTTAAAGTTCCCATCGTTCAAAGTGCACCAACGCCGACTAAACTCTGCAAAAAAAAAAAAAAAAAGAATTACATAGTCAGTCATATGGATAAACGGAGCATCCGGTCATATTCTGGTAAACCAAGCATGGCCAGCTGAATGGACGTGCTACCTTCTTTGGCTTTCCGCTCCGTGATTGGTCGTCCCATGGAGGCGGTCTTGAAGAGAAACCCATTGTGAGTGATGGAGGGTGGGGCCATGTAGTGAACTGTGTCCATGTGACCTCCCACCTCAGACCTTGGAATCTCTGGGGAAACAAAACAATCAAACAGGACCCATGAAATATGACCCATCACAGAGTTCACCTCATACCTTGTCACCTTGCCGCACACAATTAACACCAGACAAGATAAATATTTCCACCAACAATTACTTAACTAGGCAGTGAAGTAAATTAGTAAATGTAAATGACATTTAAGTATGGCAGACCCGAGAGTGATAATGTCTGAATATAGGAGTGATGTAATAGTAGTATGATGTCATAGTGGAACAGAAGGATTATTTTATGATGGGATTATGTAATGTCGGAATTGGAGGATGATGTAATGTAATGGCAAACAGTAGGGATGATGGGACGGGGTCTGGGGAGGGTGTGGACTCACCCGTGTTCCGGTTCTGGCTGAGGAACTCCACCTGCAGTTTCTGGTTGTAGCTCTGGGCCAGGGCGATGGGGGAGGGGAATTCTGGGTTTCCCGTGTCACAGTTCACATTGGCTCCGCAGAACACAAGGGACAGGGTCTCCAGGACATCGTTCGACTGGATGTTAATGCAGAGGGCCTGGGGAGGACACCGGCCAACTCCGTTACACAACGCGGACCACACGGATCATGGCCTTCCTCTGCCAACAAAGCGGGGAAGAGCTGGACAGCGTACACAGCACATCCAGTGCTGCAGCTAAAGACTTACGCTCAGCCTCCATGAACACATTTTTTATACGGCCTCATTTTCAATTCTGTTGTTTCCTATACAACTTTTTTATAGAGCTACGTATGAACTAGCTGCATTTTACAACCTTGAAATGTGATTAAAGATGTTGACCGCCCAAAAGGAACTGCAGGTTCACTTATGACATCACCCACATCTGACACATGCGGAGTTTAGGACCACACACACACACAAACACACACACACACACACACACACACAAACACGCTGGTTTACATAAGAAATGCTAAGACAGCCTCCATAGTCAGGGATAAACCTTATTTCAGTTTGGAGCAGAATTGATTCATTGATCCATTAAAGGAAAAATAATCTTCACAGAACATAACTGAAAATTATTGGCATTCTTCAGTTAAAAAACTGAATTTCATTTGATTTCCTGAATTGAATGAATTGAAACTAAATTCATCTTAACCCTAAAAAACCTACCTTTGGGCACTAAACTTAATACCACATGCATAGTCTGGAAGAATAAGATAATGCAGGCAGTGAATTATGGGAATGGTTAGGGGGGACATGGTTCATGGGGACCAGGGCATGCATATATTTGCATTCTGGGCTGTGAATCAAGCTCTATGCTGATGTCATTTCCAAGAATAAGGGAGAAGGAAGGGTCTGTCAAGAAAAGATTTTTGTGTGCAACTAACATGACAGGAATGTTAACTATTCACTGAAACCATACAGTGCAGATCTACAAGAAGCACGCTAAACCAGAGTCTCTTCCTGGTGTCTTCCCTCAAAATGAACCAAACATTGGTACTAGATCACAGGAAGAGCTCACAAACAAACAAAAGCAAACAAACACATACGTGCACCCTCGCAAACACACATGCACATGCGCAAACACACATGCACACACACACACACACACTCACAGACTGAAACAGCTCTGTGCTGAATCACACTGGTCTCGACCTTGCCAAAGCATCCTCTCTCTTTTCCGTCAACATCGTTACACCCATTAGCCTCGACTACTACACCGAAATGCCACAGTGCCAACGCGATCAGCAGGGACCTTCATAACAAAATGCTCACCAAGCTCACTGTGGAGACCCAGGGGTCAATTATAATTTTAAAATGCAATAGGCATTCATACAAGTTTCCACCTTTTCTCCAAAAGGGCACGGCACAGAACTAATGAGGACATGACAGCCATGGCCGGAAGGTCAGACAAAAGCGAAACACAGCCAGACTGCAGCGCACATCACAAAGCACTGGAGTCATAAATCCAAAAAGCTCTGGGCTGGAAAGCAAAGTTTGGTCAAATTTAAATGCAGACTGGAGACTTTCAGGGTCGCCATGAATTGAATTAATTCAATTAATTACCATAGATTAAAATACATTAATTTTTGAGGGTGGGGTCATCAGCCTGCAAATGTTTAACCTATTTACATCAGCCAGTTTATTTCCAGGCATAATTCATTACATCATAGCATCCGGAAAATACCAAAAAACCCTCCGCCCTATTTCTGGGTCCATCACTGGTGTTCAACATACCAGGGTATACTTTAGCTTTTTGGATTATGCTACCAGAGAGCAATGACAGTGAAACCCATTCCAAACTTGAACCTCAATCCAAATGCCATGAAGAGTAAGTGTAAAGCTGTCCCTCCAAGAAGCTTGTTCAGCTCTCGAGAAGCAGTTATGGTTATCATTTACCAATGACATGGCGCAACCCAAAGTGATACAATTAAATTCATCACTTGATCAATCGATTCTGAATTGTGGGGTTTTTCCGTCATTCCTAATGCAGAAAATGACCTCTGGACATTGGACCTATTTAAGTATAATCATTCAAACCTTGACAATGGAACAAGTACATAAACCAATATGAGAGAGATATTTCAATGTTGAGTTACAGAAACAGCATCTCTGTCAGTTACTGAGCTTTTGAAGCCAAAGGCTAAATTCAGCTTTGTGCTTCTACACAGAGAACTGACCTAAAGGTTAAGTGAACCCTCACACAGTTATATAATGCCAATACTGAGAGCTGACTAGAACCAAATGAATCAACCGGAAAATAACTTTTTAACTAAGACTTACATTGAAAAAAAAAACAAAAATGGATATAGCAAAGCATTATGGGTTGCTGTTGTTAAAAATATACATTTGTTGTACAGTAGACACTATTTTTCCAGTGAGTAGTCTGCATAATTGTTCAAAGATTGACACATCAGTCAAACCAATCCTCTTGTTGCAAAACTGTTCATCTTGTGATCTTACAGTTGAGTAACTATTCACACCACAAACAGATTTTTGCATAGCTTCAAAACAAGTCAGCCATGGGCACAGGAAACAGACATACGATATGATACCAAATAATACGATCACCTGCTGTTTTTAACCCTGGTTTGAGGCGAAAAAGGAAATATACGTATCATTAGAACAGCCGCGCGGATTTCTGTTTTAACGCTACCCTGCTCCTCTGTGGCAACAGCAGTGTCACAGTAATTGGCTGTGTTATCATGATGGGTCTGATCTATCCAGTGCAGTCGATGTCCAATTAGGTGTGGTTAAATACCTAATGACGGCCTTTCCTGCCTGTGAATGCACCCATTAGGTAATACCATAATTAGAGGGCAGCCCTCTCGACCGGTAATCGCTATGTTGCTGCCCGATCGCTAATACTCCCATTTACGCTAACAGGAATCCTCCTCTTTACCAATCGGGTGTTAGAGAGCGTATGCAATAAAGCAAACACAAACACACACCTGCACGTGCACCATACACAAAGCACATAGCTGTACGGGCGCACATGCATATGTGTACATGTGCAAATATATGTGTATGTAGACGTGCGAATGCATGTGCACATACACACACACATAAATACATATTCACGTGCGTGTAGATATATGCACACAAGCGTACATGCACACTCACACATATACAAACATTCACATGTGTATGCACACACACACACACTCACAAACACACATAAATGTTCACTTGCATGTGTGCACACACACACACACACACACACACATAAATGTTCACTTGCATGTGTGCATACACACACAAACACACACACACACACACACATACACACACACACAAACACACCAGCACACACACGCAGCTGAAACAGCTCTGAGCTGAATCAGCCTAACCTCGTCCAAAGGGAAACTAATCTTGCCAAAGCAGCGCCTCTCCTTTCGGTCGGAATAATTCATCCGAATTGCTGAAATTGACAAATGTGAGGCCCAATTTATCCGCCCCATCAGCCGAGTACACAGAAGTAATGCAGTGATGGAAGGGGCTGAAAACCTCCCAGCTGGTCCATGCGTGTGGTGCGTGTGTGGACGGCCCAGGCCGATCCATGGAGACGTGCCCACACACTGTAATCCCCCCCCGTGACTCAGGGTGAGTGAGGGGGGGCTCCTCCTCAATTCACAGGCCTAAGCGGTGAGATGGAAGCCCACCCACCTCCACTGGCCTGTCCCACAGAGACTGAAAATCCAGCCCCATAATCCGCCCACAGAGAGACCAGACTGGGAGCAGAGCAGACCCATACAGCCCCCCCCCACCCCTCAGAAACCACAGACAGGACACTTGTACAGTGGTGTGGGTGGGGCAAGAAAGCAAAACAAAACAAAGCCAAAGACAAACAAATATGAACTTCATTTGTCTCAGCTTTGGGTTTCATTCACAAAGACAGTGTACACATAACGTTCCTGCTAGCTGGAGTCCAAGTCAAGCCTGTCATTAAAGAGAAAAGGTCAGTCGTCTTCCCCCCCTCCCCTCCCCCCTCCCATTGGTTGTCATTTGACTTACAGTCAGCTGATGCAATACAAACAGGACTCCACAAGGATGGACAAAGGAAGCGATTAAAAGCTCGCATCAGATCTGGAATCAGCGTACACACGGTCCTTTATTAAATATGAATTCTCAGTTTCATCCTTAGCCACGCGGCCCTCTGCAGACTCCCTCTCTCTCATAGTGAAACACCTTGCCCAGTGACTGAATGGGTGCTTGTCTGAACCCTTTAATTCAAACTCAGTTCACACCCCCTCAGAATTCAAAGGCAGTGGAAAGGATCGGAATACGAGGGACAATAGGAATACAAGCGAGCATTTGTAGTCACATGACCAGGGAGGTCACGCACAGGGGGTCACGACCTTTTCACTCCCACTTGCGCATCGCTGCGCAAGCTTTCCCAGGTAGAAATTTCAGCATGGCCGAAAGGCAAACTCTGCAACGAATTAACTGTGAATACTAGGCCGCCCAGCCAATGGGATTTCAAAAACATCGCAGTACGGCTGGAACATGGACCATTATCAGGAAAGACGATCAAGTTAAGTAATGTTACAGGCAGGAAGAGCAGGTCTACGGACTGAACGTTCCAAGATCCCCCCTCTCTCTCAGAAGAGAAAGTCTGTTCATAACATCTGTTGCCGATATGATGACTGAAGCTCGAATAATACAACACACATTGAGAGGCAGTCTGAACTCTTGCACAATACCTCCAGAGCAGCAGGTTCCAGACCAGACCAAATCCAGCGCTTCCAAAGGGTGTGCCCCTGACAAAACACAGACATTTGAAACAAAAAAAAAAAAATCCAGGGAGATCAAAGAGCTCACATTATTTTACTGTGAGCTTTTTTA
The DNA here is from genome assembly GCA_022829145.1 of Albula goreensis. Lineage (NCBI taxonomy): Eukaryota > Metazoa > Chordata > Actinopteri > Albuliformes > Albulidae > Albula > Albula goreensis. The sequence goes on along the minus strand of CM040751.1, from coordinate 34,982,794 downwards.
AAATAGTGATTGAGGCTCTCTCGGGGGCGGAGGGGGCTCTGAAGGACAGCGTTTCCCCCCCTCCGATGGCGCTAATGCTCGTTTTCGCATGGGGATCACGCCGTCTATACCGTGAGTCTCCAGGAAAAAAAAAAAAGCGATTGATACGTTCCGAGATTAGCTCATGCCATCAGAATGCAGAGGGCTGATTTGCAGTCAAGATGGGCGGCTCACATGAAGAAAAGGGAAAACTGTACAACTCCGGCTCGTTACAGTCGCGGGGTCGAACGACACCTCCGAGAGAGAGAGAGAGAGAGAGAGAGAGAGAGAGAGAGAGAGAGAGAGGGCCGGACAGAGGGAAGATTGCCCCCAGACCCTTATCCAAGGGGTTTATTTAGGCATGAATCCTGTCCATTTCAGCCAGAAAGAGGAGAAGTTATGGCTTACAACGCTGTCCTGCCAAGAAGCTGTCGGTTCAAAGACAATGCTGCAGTATTCAGTCACAGACAATGTCAAATTCTCCCTCTGACGGTAAATCTCTCTTTATCCCGGCTACTGATGGAATGAGTCAATTCAAACAGGCAGAGACAGCCCACCTCGCTTCAAAACACAAAAAAAATATTCAAGACAAGCCCACATTTGCAAACAAACTCGTAAACTTATTTACTGCAAGCCATCGGACCATGCCCAAAACATATCAATTATTCTGCGTGCCAAACATCAGTGGAAAAGTAGAGCTTTTTCTCGCATGGCCTGGATTGGATTCTGGTCCAAACTCTGGGCTGTGTTTTCAGTTTGAGTATTTTTTTTTTTAATACATGTTACATTTGGTAAGTTTCAGCTTTTAATCTGTGACATAATGAAATACAAATGAGTAACCAAATACCTTTCTGTTGACATGACTCATGGTGAATAAGCAGGCTGGGTTTGTATTAAAGCTGAACAGTGCTGACAACAACAGAAACTGCAGCAAACACCAACGCACAAACTGTCCTGAGGCATTACGATAAAAGTTACATTTCTGAGTGGAAGAGAGGGGGGCTGTCACAAACAAGGAGACCCATTGAAAAGGTAAGATGGGAGCTTGCCTTAAACAAAGAGCACTTGAAGTAGCTGGAGATGGACTCGCAGTCAGCCCTCGCTCCCCACGTCCCGCACAGGCACGCAGGACACAGCTGGGTGTGTGACCAGACCACCTCCTGGAACGGGCCCAAAACCAGCCCGGCGCCACGCACACACAAGTCCGAAAATTCAACCCAGCTAGCCGTTACTTTTGACGAGCAGAGAGACACTAGCGACGAGGGACAGGCTGCAACAAGGGAGGAGGTTTTGCCTTTTTTTTGTGACAGCTTCTCAAAAACCCCTCTCTCACTCACACAGACCTGCACAGACACACACACACACACACACACACATATACACACTCACACACACTCTCACACATTACCCGGCCACTCACCCATGAGTCGCGTCTGGGGGCCCGTGGAAGCGCTCTGCAGAGACGATGAGGACGAAAGGGTGAGAGAGAGAGAGCGGGCAGCCCACCGCTCACCCAGCCCAGCGCAGTCCCGAGCGCACAGAGCACAGAAACGCAGCGTTAGCGCTAGCGCTAGCGGCAGACCCACTGCTGAAAACTCTCAGCCACAGAATGAGAAGCTTTTTTCCAGCCCCACTTAGCCAAACCCAAACAATGGGGTGGGGGGGGGGGAGGCAGGCTCCGCCAGCGCATTCCTGCAAAAGGGGGCCTGTGATGTCACAGAGGGAGGGGGCGGAGCCCTCCGCAGTTGGATAAACAAACCAGCGTGCGGTCGGGGCTGGGGAGTGTGAAAGCTCCCAGCCGCGGTGTCACATTTCTTGCCGCCCTGAGGCCCATACTGCATGGGCCAGCCACTTCCCAGCTCCACTGCAAGGCAAGCCCTCGCTGGTGGCTGGGGGAGAGGAATCTCCAAGGAGCGGACAGAGCTGGTGCAGTGATTCGGAAGGGGGGGATGGGGTGGGGGGGAGTTAGAGTATGAGAGTGGTGGGGGAGTGAGGGGGCCAAAGCTGGAGAACAAAGGCTTCATTTAGTCCAGGACAAGTGGATGATGTATCCTTTGGCCTGTGTTTTTTTTTTAAAGAAAAAGAACCAGTGCAGTCCTTTGGTAGGCATTCCGTGATTTGTTACCTTTTTTCTTTTTTCCCTTTTTTTTGAACTTCCTTCTTCGCCTGTATTTTCCGTTACATAAATGCCTGTGTCTTTGCTCCGGGCCTTAGGCGGTGAGGGACATTCCAAACCTGCCGTTCCGCTAACAGATGGCTCAGTGTACGGACGTCGAAGAGCGCTGTGAAATCGAGAAGTAATGCGTGAAGCACATCTGCCCGGCTTCAAAAGGGCCAAACAGTCATCCCAGTCTCGGGCCGCGTTGTCTCGAGCTTCACGCTGCGTTCAGAGAAACGAGGGAGAGGCTTTTCTCACTGAAGAACCAACCCAACTACCAACCCAACACAGGTCAAGTAACAGAGAGTCATACAGCCCCAAATAAAGAAAAAATATTTAAAAAGAAAATTTCCAACATGCAGATTTCGCAGATGAATGGGTTCATTGATCCCCACAGCGTTTTGGCTGCGATGTGGTCCAAACGGCCCAGTTATGATGAAAAGACTGAAGTTGATTTCTGTTTCGTTAGCCGAGCATGCCTGAAGGCGGCCTCCAACTCTCGGAGCCGTGTTGAGTGCCAGCTCGCACTCAGAACCCTGGAATGTGTTTGCACGCCAGGAGAATAGGTCGATTATGAAATACAAAACCATTTTGAAAAAAAAAAAAAGAAAAAGAAAACAAAAACAACCCCAATCAAGAGCCACCTGACTCTTTGCCAACACATACCAGCAGCGACCTACCTTGTTTTTCGATTTCTTCATTCTGGTACTTGAGCAACTACTAAATTAGCCCATTCTCCTAACAGTCCAGCCCCCCCTAACCCGCCCCCTCCACCCAAAAATACTTCCTCAGCAACTGCCAGAGGGGCAAATCAACCCATCCCTAAAGGCCACTGGCACTAATCTAGCAGTAGTGTGTGGCAAACGTTAGCACAATGGACTTGTTATTTAATGCTAACCACTGGGTTAGCATTGAATAGCAGGAGCACTATGGGCCTATTAGCAGTGCTGAGGAGAGAACAGCATTCTCAAGGTGATCTCAGAGTGGCTCATCAATACAAACGAAAGTTGCTCTGTATAAAAAAAACGTCAGCTAAGCACATAGCTGAAAGGAAATCTGGCCATGAAGAGAGGCACGATGCCCAGATTAATGAAGGAAAAAAAAAAAAAAAAAAAAAAGGGCCAGCGTACAAAATTTCAACACAAATGCTGTTGTGTGCCTCTCACATTGTTCTAGCATTGGCAGAAACTGGGTTAGGAGGGTAATGAGAGCTGGATTTCAACCAGCTTTCTGGTCTCCAACACTGGCCCATTCATCAGGCTACCTCCACTGTTTGTCCACAAAACCACAAAGCTGGACCAGAAAACATTTCTTTCATTTTTTTTTTTTACTTAAAAGTACATTTCCCTCACTACTGCAGGATGAAGGCGGGACCTTGTACGGGCAAAGGAGGAAGTCGTCATAATCTGTGCTGACACTACCTGAAAAAAAAAGGACCTAGTGTTAACCTGACAGCACCAGCTTAGACTTTCCCCTCTTCCTGTCACTGCGCTACGTGGGAGGGGTAGTGGTTGGTGTGAGACAGAATCAGAAGTGCCTAACAGTTCATGGCACAGCCAAGGTGGGACATCCCTTTACCTGACTTTAAAACCACACAAACCACAACCTGATGATGACAGTGTCACGCAGAGTTAGAGGAAGTGCCACAGACAAGGCAGGTACAGAGAGAAAGAGACATAGAGAGAGAGAGAGAGAGACAAAATGAAAGAGGAAAATAGTGAGAAAGTAAGAGAGACAAACGAAAAAAAGGGACAGAGAGAGAGAGAGAGAATAGAGTGAAACATATACCCGTCCCTCTGTTCTTCTACAAAGATGAATCACTGGCCCCCTAGAAGGAAGTTCTCTCACTCATACGGATCACATGACCACATCACAAGGTCACAGGCATTCCGAAAACTGAAACAGCAAGCTCCCCCCAACCCCAAACCACACAGCTGACAGCGTCACAGATGAACCTATTCTCATTAAGCGAGCGCAGGTTCTCTCCACATCAGATCTAAAAAGGGACACTGAGTCCCATGCAAAATGCTGAGTCTGGCAACAGGATACCTATCTGACACCTTTCAAATACGGCATTCAATCAAGAGCCTATAACGGTCTAATGTACCGTTTGTTGATGATTTGTTGATAAGATATATTGAAACCCAAGAGGCCATCTGGTTTCACTTTTGCTAAATGCTGTCCTTGAGACATGAGGTGTTGCATCCAAACTCCACGACAGTTCCGAGCATGCACAGATGCATCGATTGCATATGCCAGTCGCTGAACTGCTATTTTTGCCGAAAACACGACCGAATCACAAAAACAGACCGGGCACTTATGCATACTCCTCTCTGTGTGCCTGTAGCAGTGAAATACTTACAAGTCAAGCTACAGACCCAGAAAAACTCTGGGAAATGTAGAATAGTTCATTAGCATACCTGTTAAAAAACTACCTTTTCAGCAATATAAAACTAACACAGGCATTTGGTAAATTAACAAGGGAAATAAAGGAGCAGTGGACTACATACCGACCAGAATGTGTTATGGAATTCAAATTACAAAAAGAGCACCTGTAATAATGTATGTCTTTTTTGTAGTGGTTTCATACACTCTGCTCAGTGCCCACAACAAAGTTAAGATACTTCAACGTTGGGCAGCAACGTTGGGTTAAGAAGTTTACTGAGCTTGCTACTCTCAGCTGACAGGCTCATTTCTCAGGTAGGGCACTTAGGCTGAACCCTTCAGTAAAGTACCCAGTATGCTTCAGCAAACGTCCGTCTGTATAAGTGGATGGTGTGTGGAAATGTAAAGTGTGCGAGTCTCCCTGGATAAGAGCGTCCACTAAATGCCTAAATGCAATGTGATGCGAAGCTGCTGGCCTACACGGAAGTCCTCTCGGGTCCCATTTTCACAGTCAAAAGCAAGAGGAGTGAGAGTTTAAAGAACATTGCGAAAGCATACATCATAACAAAGCATAATGATTGTGAGGCATAATCATGACAGAGTAATCCCCTGCCACCCCCCCCGTGGAAGGCCCCTGCTGTTTACCCACACCAGAGCGTTCCCTGCCTGTCACCCACCCATCCAGGCGGCGACAACAACACTGGGAAAAAAAAAAAGAGCACTTAACGGGGCAGAGTTTACAGAGATTTCTCACCGCACTCTTTAACATGCTTGTTGTTTTTTTTCTCCCCCTTTTTTTTCCCCTGGCAATCTGTTCTTCCCAGCAGCCCCATCAACTATGTCAACACACAATGAAGTCTGCTGGCCAGAGCAGCAGACCGCCGCCGCCTCATGAGTCACATCCACTGAACCCTTTCGCATCTGCGTAATCGCTACAGACTTCCCTCTCCTCTCTCCCCCACACTCATTACCCTTCTGAAGCAGGAGTAACCAAGACCAATCTGCTCCAAGCAAGCATCCTAGTAAGCATGCCCCAGGTCAGACACACTGCCTAATTTTGGTCTATATTGGCTTCAAGTCATGTTATATTTCCATTACATTACAGTCATTTAGCTGACGCTTTTATCCAAAGTGGTTTCCAGTAGATTCGGCTAACCAAGGGCCAATCCCCCCTGGGAGCAATGTGGGGTTAAGGGCCTTTCTCAAAGGCCCAACAGTAATGTGTTCTTGCTGAGGCTAGACTGGGGCTTGAACCACCCACCTCAAAGGTAACAGTCATGTACCTTAACCACTAGACAACAGGCTGCCCCTATCTATTTCCAGTACACACTTGGGTTTTTAAACCAGATCTCATTTGAGGTACTCCAGTTTAGCAAACGATAGTGGAAGGAACCCTGTAAAATGTGAATAGTCTCTTTGAGGGCATATGCAATTCAATCAAAATGGATTTTAAATGATATCATAGGTTTTTGTGCAGTTTCTATTTATGTATGTAAGAATCATTCCAATCAATATTATTTGGATTAGTTTCTGTCAGTCTAAAATAAAATAGCATATTTCCTGAAAAAGATTGTTTCGATTGGCTAGCATTTGCCTTTGAAGGGACTAAACTCATTTGATTGGTTCCCATCCTGCATGTGTCATCAGATACATTCCATGACATCACTGCAGCATCATTCCATCCCAATCACTCTTCCTGTCACATGATCTCCTCATGATCACTCGCTGCTTTCATAATCCCTCCCACTCTTCAGTTAAAGTAAATAGGTCTGGGAACCAAGGTCTAGACATGACAGCCAGGCACACAATGACACACCCAGGAAGTCCCAGGGTTTTTCTTCTCCTTTTCCAAAAATAAGAACTGACGTGTGACAATTAGAGTCTTGCCCAATATGTTTTAGAGTGAATAAAACAAACACCTCACATACAAAGTAAATCATTTCTATGGTTACTTTCCTCTAAAATGTTTACAACTTTTCTTGAAACTAAAAGATAACATCTTTTACAGCAGGCAACATGCAATTTAGAGTTATTCATAAGCCAGAAGATCTTATTGCTATATATTCAATCTTATCCAAAATCTACCTTGGCAATAAGACCTTGGCATGACCAGAATTGGGATCCACAGTTAGTGGATCTGGTTAGAATTTCTATCTTGAGCTGACAGTAATCAATTCTTGAATCAATATCTATGTGTGCTCAAGCAGGTAGGCACAGGTTTTTGTTGAATCGTATCACTTTTCAATGAACCCTCAGATGTACTGTTGTTGTTGTTGAACTTGTTCCTTCAGTGATGGTAAATCATTCTCTTTGTGACGTTTGCTTTTTATTTGTATTGCTGGCTGTCTTCATCTGATTGTGTGTAGTTGTTTGTAGATTAGCTGGCTGGGTGGCCAATCGTTTGCTCATGAAACACGTTTCTACGATTGGAGTTCCCTGATTCCAAAGCTCTACTGAATAATTGGTTCTTCTGTATATTTGAATCTTTACAGACAGTACTTTATACATATACATGAATATTTACTATTTACAACATTGCTGATTAAAACTTTTGCTGCATTTTAAAATTTTCTGAGTTCTTACTCATAGTTTCCCATACAGACTGTCCCCAACTTATGATGGGGTTACGTTCTGATAAACCAATCGTAAGTGGAAAATATCGAAGTCAAAAATGCATTTAATACACATAACCTACCACACATCATAGCCTCGCCTAGCCTACCTTAAACATGTTTGGAACACTTACATTAGCCTACAGCTGGGCAAAATGATCAACACTAAGCCAATGTTATAAGAAAGTGCTGAATATCTCATGTAATTTATTGAACACTGTACTGAAAGTGATGCTATTGCACCATCATAAAGTTGAAAAATCGTAAGTCAGACCATCGTAACTGAGGGACCGTCTGTTGTTTGCATGGATTTCATCACATGTAATTTTTTTTTTTTTTAAATAAAAAAAGCTAATAAATATTTGTCAAGGAAAAAAATATAAAGAATAATTTTAACATTTTTTTAGACCGCGTTTGATGGATGAGGGGTCTTACGTTGTCGAGCTCCTGTTGGTTTCCAAAGAGCTGGTGGTAGCGGCGGTACTTTCCCTCACGGTATTTCGCAGCGATGAACCGTCGGCGTTCCTCGCTGCAGCTGGACGCAGTCAGGGCCTCGCTGGGGGGCACATTCGCAGCCCAGAAGAGGTTCGCCCGTTCGTTACCTAGCAACTGGAACACCTGAGGAACAGAGGGACGTCATCACAATCAGGGACCAATATTTGATCAAATAGCCAGTCTGAAAAAGTTAATGAGTTAATAAACTTTCAACCGAAAAAACACCAGCAACAATGTTCTTATGAGCTGTGGAAGTGTTCATGAAAAAAGCTTTTTTTTAGGATGAACAAACATCCACACAGGCTGAGACAGATATTTGCCTACCTGAATGAGCTCGTCAGTCCACACTTTTTTGTCCATTTTCAGACTCCGTACTTTTGAGATGCTGGGCCCAAGACCACGATGCTCCCCTGCAAGAGGATGAGGAGGTGTAAGAATAAACCAGACTGGAACAACAATGATGCTAAAGGACTTTCCATCTCAGTCTACTCTGCACTGCTGCAGTGTTTCTCCACTGATCAAAGAGGAGAGTTTTACAGTCATGGGAAGGTGTGTGTGAAAGAGTTGCCTAGGCTCCTTGAGGTAGGTTAGACTGCAGCATTCCCTCTGGAGCCGATACTTGTGGGGTTCCCTACGGTAGCTAAAATTGCAGGGTTCCCAGTGGTGGATACAGTAAGGTTACACACATCCCCATGGCAACAAAGTTTACATGGATACAGATATGGAAACTATGGGATTCACTGTGGAAGCCAAGCTGATGGGTTCTAGTGGTTGCTATGGTTGCAAGTTTCCATAAGATATCTAGGTTTACAGGGTTCCCTGTGGAAGCTAATGTTAAAGGAGGTGGACATTCCAGAATTCCAGGAGGTACTCTGAATTCCAGAACTTCCCATAATGATTCAATTCTGGTTACATCTGGAGATTGAGGAGGCTATAGAGGGCGTTTGACTTCATCCAGGTGTTCACGAAACCACTCTTGAATCTTGTCCTTTTTCCACGCAGTATTTCCATTACTTTGTCCACCCCCTGTACGGTCTGCGGAAGCTCTGGTTCGAGTCATCTCACCTGCGCAGCGCTTGCAGAACACCACGCACAGGTTAATGGCGGCCCACTCCGGTTTGGCGGCGCGGCAGTCCGCGCAGAACTGGTTGGACTCCTCGGACCAGATCCTGTTAGCCACCTCATAGTTGGACAGGGCCTCACCGATGGACTCACGCATGGCCTCCACCCACTCCTCCTTCAGCTGGTCCGATTCAGCAACGAAGCTGGGCGCAAAGACAAAGAGAGACCGTCATACACACACACATACACACACACACAGACCTCCACTATTACAGCAAAGACAGAGACAGACCATCACAAACACACACACTCACAGACCTCCACTATTACAGCAAAGACAGAGAGAGACCGTCATACACACACACACACACACACACACACAGACCTCCACTATTACAGCAAAGACAGAGAGAGACCATCATACACACACGCACACACACACACAGACCTCCACTATTACAGCAAAGACAGAGACAGACCATCACAAACACACACACTCACAGACCTCCACTATTACAGCAAAGACAGAGAGAGACCGTCATACACACACACACACACACACACACACACAGACCTCCACTATTACAGCAAAGACAGAGAGAGACCATCATACACACACGCACACACACACACAGACCTCCAGTATTACAGTAGAGACAGAGAGAAACCATCTCACACACACACACACACAAACACACACACACACACATGCACATGCACACACAAACACACGCAGAAAAACTTCTACATCTCCGCTATGACTGCAGAGACAGTCACTTTCACAACTGCCTGTACTGTAGGAAGACATTAATAATAAAACCCAGGGAAAGAGAGAGATAAGGCACCAAAAAAAAGCTTGCACAGCAGAAATAGATTAATATTTTTTTAAAATCAGAGACAGGAAACCGTTTTGAAAACACAGACAGTGAGCTGCGTTGGTATCATCACAAAACAACATACTTAAGCGTCAGAAGCTGAACCCAGGAAAATCCCCTTCAGCTGGAACCAGAGGCTGACTGCCTGAATAGCTACTACTTTCCAACAGACTCCACACAAAAAAATAATGGATTTTAAATGTAAATAAAAATAATGAGACACAAAAAAATGAGAAAGACCACTGTCTGTCACTAAAACCTGTCACATATAGAAAAACAATGATAAACTGCAGAAATTAGCGATCTTTAGCCTGGCTACTGAAGCTGACCATCACAGGCAAATCCGACGTCTCAGAAAAACACGGACATCGCTCATTCTCTCATTCTGCGACTGGCAAGAGGTCCAGACTTCATCTGCACTTCATCTTCCGATGAGATAAATTTATCAAAATGAGGAACATACATTTCCCCAAAGCTTCAATAAATCTGCCTAAATTTCCTCTAAGGGGCGGATCGGTGGGGAATTAGTCATGTCTGTCCAGTATCTGACTTCACAGCACAAGCTGAGAAAGGAGCATTCTCTGAGAAAGGAGCATTCTCTGCTATCTGTATGAGACACTTCTATAACACTTTTTTTCTCATCATTAATTCACAGCAGTTTTAAATGAACTATGAAACTATTCCTAAGGTAATACAGCAGCACAGTCTTCATTATGCCAAGACAGTATATTTGAACTGGAGAGTGAGACTGAGAGAGGGAGGGAGGGAGGAAGGGAGGGAGAGATGGAGACAATAAGAGATAGAAGGAGAAGTTGAGAATGAGGGACAGTGAGACAGAGAGAGAAGGAGAAGGACAGAGAGAGAGAATGAGAGACAGAGGGAGAGAGGGAGGATGACAGAGAGGGAGAATGAGAGACAGAGTAAGAGAAGGAGAGGGAATAAACAAGAGATAGGGAGAGAAAGAGGTGTGTACTGACACGTGCATTATGGCAGTGTTGTGCTGTTTGCCATGGGCTGTGGGGCACTGTTCTGCTGGATTTTCTCAGATGTTGTGTCACACGTGACATTGCTGTGTGGCCTTTGTGACACCTGGTTCAAGTAAAGTGTCACCATCGTTTTTTTATTGTTCTTTACTTCACTTACAATAACTAATTTCATTTATGTTACTTTAAAGACAGCTTCCTGTGTGCTCTGGTAATGTTTACACTTGTACTTCCTGCTAATAAGGCCTCTTGAATTTGCATTTATCTTTGAGTATGTCCCCATTTGTTCATCAGTAGCAGTGTTTGGCAGGAACAGTGAGTGGTTGGGTAAGGATGTTATTTCATTAGCTATCACCAGGAGTCAGCCGCTGAGAGATGCAGTTAGCGCCACCCCTGCTGGGTAGCCTTACTGAACCGTTATGTTTCCACAAATGTACGCCAAGAAAGGCAGTCCATTCAGCAAACAAGTCACAGGCGACACACAGAAACAAAACTCCCCAAAAAGAAAAAATTCCCCTCTCCCAGACCGTAACAGCTCGAGGAATTCTGCGGGACGGAGCGGGAGCCGTTTTTTGAAGAAAGGCCGGGAAGGAGGAGCTCTGCTCGGCTTGGCGTAGCATCAGATTCCGGCCTGGAACAGCTTGACGCACACCCGCATGGTCAAAGCCCCCTTCCTGTCCCCGATTGGGTCATGCAGAGCCAGGCCAAATGCACTTCCTGTCCGGCTGGACCCACACGCTGGCTGAGGTCACACTCCAGAGGACAAAAGATCCACTACTCTCCCCGAGAGGGGGATGTGCGCTCAGATAGAATAATTCGATTGTCTCCGTCTTTCACCCTGACAGGGGGCATTCAGAGCCCTCCATGGCCTACTGGAAAAGAACACTACCTGTTGTTTGCGGGATGACGTGGCAAAAACTAACATCTCACGCAACGTACAGCACTTAGATAAGTTTGGGGGTAAGAGCATTTATTTACAGAGCCGGTCACTAAGGCCTGACTTAACAATCATCAATCTAATTTGGTCATAAATATATATTTCTTCAGAAGTGTTGTAAGATTTTTTTTTCACTACATGACTGAGGTAACAGTCATCAAACTGTCATCAAATGACTCAAAATTATCTATAGGACTCACTCACAAAGTGAGTTTGCGAGTAAAATGTTTTTCCATGGTGTAGTAATTTCTTAAGTCTCCCCTTTACTTAATAGGGTATCCCACAGAAACTCATTAAGTCAAACTGCCATTGGGATTCGCATGGAAATGTGGTCTGAAGTTGTAAAAACAAAGGTTGTAAAAAAAATTCTACCACGTTTTTATTCACTTGAACATCATCAAGAGTTATAACCTCATTTACTCTCTAGACTTTCCCAGCTTCATTAGATATTGATGCTCTATGTACGTACAGCAATATTTTCCTCTGGACTAGTGACAACATGGTAGTCTGGACTGGCACACCTGCACACTCTACCTGTTTTATGCAGGACCAGTTCACCAGTTTCCTTCAGTACTTTACTATGAATGAGCTACACCTGCCAATTTTTTTTGTCTTCACAGTCTGGTTGGTTCAACTGTCACCCCCTCTCGCATTCTGTGCCACTGTTACCGGGCAGATTCCACACAGATTGTTGTGTGCAGCGCATGTTCCATTGAAATGACCCCTGTGACCTCTGCTGACAGAGTCTGAGTCTCTCCCAGAGCTAATCTGAGCATTCAGGGAAATGTGGCAAACAGAAATCCACCCTTAAAGGGATGGTGTGATCACATTTACCCTGCAGGAGGTGGTCCAATCAGACTCGCCAAGCTACATAGTGAATAGTGATTTCATTAACATTTAGGCCTTCAGCATATGGTCTTATAGAGTGAATTACACGGTTTGCATTTCTACGCACTGTCCATTTATTTAGCCGGATATTTTCCTGACATAATCTGGTTACCTACTTAAAGGGTACGACCGCAGATCCTTTCATGGAAACTGAACCAGCAACCTTGGGGTTACAAGCCCAGCTCCCACACTGTACTGCTGTAGCAGTGTTTCACCATAGGGTACCATCTGGCCAGTCTCACCTAAATATCCTGTAAGGAGTCGTGAGGTCGAACGCCCTCCTGTCCATGTCCTTCACGTTGCCCACGTTCATCTCGATGGACGTGATGCCGATCCCGAGTTTATAGTCCTGGCAAAAGAAAAACGAGAAAGAAGTGACGTCCTCAGTTACCATAGTAACAACTGAAAGGCTGGGGGAAAAAATCTGGTATCTCTGCGGTCCAGATGAACAACCGCTGTTTCCTCTGGCCAACCCATGTGGGAATTCAGATATCAACTCATACGGATGAGGTTCCTCAAACCTTCTCTTTCATCTTTTTTTCATGGATTATTTTATTTTTTCACTTTTAAAGCCAGACTTTTTTTTATTCAGATGTGCATTTTTATGTCTAACCAGTGCTGGCATGGTGGTTTTCATTCCATGGGACCTATTCAGACATTTTTACAGCACTTTCACACTTCATTTTAAAGGGCTTCTTATGCTGTTATAAAACTGAAAAACAACCATATTTTTCATTGTAAATTTTTACACAAATATTCACATTTTTGTTTCAGATATTCCATAAACACATACTAATTAGACAATAATAAACAGGTAAATGTAGTTAATTTTGGCTGCCTACAAAAGTGGCTAGCACTTTCTTTGTAGCAAAGTGATTACCTTTAATTTGTTAGAAAGTGGTAAAAACATGCACATGAAATTGATCAGTAAAGAATTATTTTGCACTGTAAAAAAATATGTGGTTTATCAATCCATTCACCATCTGCTCAGGATCTAGTTTGTTTTATCAACAATTTGTCTTTCTTTATTAAAATAAATAAGACACTTAAAATCAATTTGGAACAAATGGAATGTCAGGTGAAAAATGAGCTGCCTTGAGACGAGTTACTGAGGGGTTATGGTCTGGGGTACCACTGTGACCCCTCATTTCAGAGCCCCGCTCAGACAGTCAGAGAGGGTCCCACAGAGTGTGGAGCCCCATCTCACACCTATGTGTCAGCTGTAGGACTGCCAGGCAAAAAAATGGCATTCCTTATAAACCTCCATAGCTAAAGCTGTCAAAGCAGAGGAATGACAGCTATTACAGAGACTCTAACACAGGGCCAGCGAGAGGCAGAGCGGCTCATACACACACACACACACACACACACACACACACACACACACACACACACACTCACTCACACACACTCTCTCACTCACACACACACACACATATGTACATATACACACACACTCTCACTCACACACACACACACACACACATGCACATACACACACACACACACACTCACTCACACACACACATATGTACATACACACACACACACTCTCACTCACACACACACACACACATGCACACACACACACACACTCACTCACACACGTGCACAAACATACACATACTCACTTTCACACACTCACACACATGCACACACTCACTCACTAACACACACACACACACACACACATACATATGTACATACACACACACACTCTCACTCACACACACACACACACACATATGCACATACACACACACTCTCTCACTCACACACACACACACACACACACACACATGCACATACACACACTCACTCACACACACACACATATGCACATACACACACACACACACTCACACATGTGCACAAACACAAACATACACATACTCACTTTCACACACTCACACACATGCACACACTCACTCACTAACACACACACATGCACACAGAGACAGTCACACACACACACATTCATGCAAGCATGCATACGCATATGCACAGACAAACTTGAAATCTCTCGCACACACATGCATACAAAGTTTCTTTTATAAACATGCACAATCTCTCACTCACTCTCTCACACACACACACACACACACACAGCCCCACTCTGTGGCCACAGCTGCAGAATTCCTGCAGACCTCACAGTTTCCAGCACAGGGAGTGGCTATAACAACAGTCCCTGATGTGTTTCTTCAAAAAGAGAAACAGATATTTACCTCCTGGGCCGTAGATCTCCTCTCGTTAAACTTAACAAGAACCTCACCATGACAGCTACGCCTGAGAGCCAATTATTCACTTTCATTCGTAAAAACAAAGCACTAGATGACAAGACAAAGCAAGACATGATGGAAAAATACCTCCTCACATGAGGAATATCATGTTACCCTTTGCAGATATGCATTACTCATACGCACTACTACTTGCGAATATGCAGCAGTTTCCAAAATACAGCCACTTTCTTGACATTCACTTGTACTTGTGGAATTGGCTTCCAGTTAAACTGTAACACTCCACAGTGTGACGTTCTGGTGTGTTGTGCCCCTCTATTTCCCGCTGGCGACGTTTCTGTTGTGTGGTTTTCAGGTGTGGTACTGGCGGTGGTTAATGGCGGTGGCTAATTAATTGCTGGAAGAATATAAGAAGACTGCCGTTGCCACGCTAGGCTGGCTCTCTCACCTCCACGCAACCGTGTCGTGTCGGTCCGTGTGGTCGTCAATTCCTTTTTTCACATTTGTTTGCTGAAAGCCTCTGTTTACTGACCTTATTGAGCACATACATGCTCTCATCCACACTCCATTCACACACCTTACATCTTGTGTGTATGTATTGTGTTGGAGCTTTGTTTATTTATGTATGATTGTGATAAATAATTGCTAGTTATCCGAACTCGTACTAGTGTTTTCTCCAGATTGTGACAATTGTGGCCGAACAATCATTACAACAGCTGAAGACAGGGCTGAAGTGGTGATGGGGAGTGAGGTTTCACTAAACCAATAATGGGAAGAGTTGCCGTATAGCATCAATCAATTAATCAATCAGCTTTTATTTGTATAGCGCATTTCACAAACATTTGCCACAATACGCTTTACAGTAAACCCTGGCCTGAACCCCCCACAAAAGCAAGCCTGTGGCGACAATGGCAGAGAAAATCTCCCTATGTGCAGCAGAGGAGGAGCCAGGCCTGAGAGGGGGAGCCCATCCTCCTCTGACTGGCCCAGGGTATGGTTAGTGATGACAACACGGTCAGTAAGTCAGTTCAAGAAAGGTGCGGTCCTGGATAGGGTGATAGACCGTGACTGTGCCATGGGCCGGACGACGTCGAAGGCGCATGAGTGATGCAATGATGTGGACCAACTCCACCATTTACTCCGACATGTTTGACTGGTACAAACAAGCCAATTATTTGCGGCTGAGTGCAGCGCCACCTTAGTTCGTTAAACCATCATTTCAACCACCAATGGGCATGAGAGACTTAAGATAAGCATGCACTGTAAGAATAACCTGCACCTGTGGCTAACAGCTGTTAGCTATGCCCTCAAAGCTGAAAACATTAAAAACCAAATGCAAAAGAATGTCAAGCTCGTGAAAAATATTCCAAGAGCATCGGGGCAGTTTTCAGTTAAGTTCCCTGTTTGGTTGTGAGATAACTAAATGCACCCTCTTGAGTGCTCTAATAGGGCTAACATGTCCCTGGAGTAATTCAAGAGTAATTCAAATCTTGGAGTTGCTTCCTTCCTAACTCAGGTTTTACAGCATATATACCGTATAAACACACACAAACACAAAACCATGCAAGTTCATGCAGGCACACCCAGCATATTTGTGGCCTCTGACCTCTGTGTTCTTGTACAGATAGACCTTGTCTCCGCAGACGACCACGTAGAGTTTGGAGCGCAGCCCGCGCAGCTCCAGGTAGCCCTGCATCTCGGCGGTGGAGGCTGTGGGGTGAACGCCCAGCTCCCGGCTGCTTCGCTGCTCCCGCGTCACCTCCTGGAGCACCGACACCCACTCGTTTCTCTCCGCTGAAACATACACACACAGGGATGAGTACACACACACACGCAGGGATGGGTACACACACACATGCAGGGAAGAGTACACACACACACACACACTCAGGGATGAGTACACACACACACGCAGGGATGGGTACACACACATATGCAGGGAAGAGTACACACACAGGGAAGAGTACACACACACACACACACAGGGATGAGTACACACACACACACAGGGATGAGTACACACACACGCAGGGAAGAGTACACAAACATGCGCATACACACACAAACATGAATAAAGTTTGAAACACACAGACCTGAACGGAGCCACAAAGGCATATATATATACACACACACACACACACACACACACACACACACACACACACACACACACACACACACACACACACACACACACACACCCAGGCAACAGAGGGGATTAGGAGGTGTCATGGTCACAGCAGAAAAAGAGCTTGATTGTTACATCACACATGCAATACCCCACCACATCACACAGCAGCCAATACCAGTAACTACACTGCACTGCTACACTGCCTGTGATTGCACTAAATAATTCATGTGTCACTAACGGGTGTGCTACAGCTGCTTTCAAACACTGCAATGTGCAGGGCTGACATCAAAGCACATAGAAAAGGAAAAGGACTTTGCTGCATGACTTCCTCTTGGGCGCAGAATGCAAATTGTGCCCCTCTACAATGTGCGAAAACTAAAGTTCCACAATGACACAGGGCCGTTCACCGGACCCAAACTGCACAGGTGATCCAAAAGAGAAGTCCCCAACAGACATTTTTTACACTGCAAAGAGGAACAGGTCTTTGTATCGTTAACAAAATCATGTGCGCATATCCAACCCCACAAAACTCACAGTCGCTCTCTGCCCGGAAGAGGAATGTTCTGTTGTGCGTTACCACCTCGAACTTCTGGTCACCGACGTTAGTGATGCTGCTGATTGAGGATGTTGGTATGATCCTCTTTGAGTACACATCCTGCAGAACACAAACAGTACCGTTTTGGAATCATACTTTTTCCAGCCACTCAACCCTAGCCCTGAAGACACATAACTTCAGCAGTTTCTGAGACCCTGAGGTGAAACTCTGCCCAAGCATAAAAAAATATGTGCTTTAAAATCCAGATGCTCAGCCTTAATCCTGACGAATTACAACATCTGAAGCTTCTAAATCCACCTGAGTCCGGCCTCATCCTCTCGAGATGCAGTGTCTAAAGGTTTGAGTGGACACAGATTTTATCCCAGCTGTAAGAGTAAGAGGCCTCTGTGAGCCGCGAATGGAAACAGGATAAAACACGATCGACGGTGTCAACACCTTATCGCTGTCGAAGTATCTCAGGTAGTCCGCGTCCAGCTTAACCCAGCGTTTCTGGTAGATCAAAGACCTGCAGAGAGAGGGGAAGGCACTGAACATATGGTCTCACAGCTAGCGGTCCCGCAACACAACATCACAACATCAACAGCAATGAGAGAAGTGAACACTCTCTGCAGCCCACAGACTGGTCCAAATTATTAATTACAAAGACTACAGTGATGATTCTAACCCCCTCCTGGTGAAAGCACACTTGATTGCTTCAAATATAAACACATGCTGTTTAAAAATGTCTCAAATAAAAAAAAAAGTTTATGCTAGGCAGAGGCTACCACACAGCTAAGACTCGTCCCAATGAAGCCATGCCATCCCAGCATGCAATGGCTGATGTATAAACATTCTGGACAGACATGGCTGCTGGTTGTCATGGTTGCAGGAGGAAACCTGAGTGACTTTGAGGAGGGTGAACGTCATCGGAGGCTGAAGTGGCCATTCAGTTTAAATCTGCTGATGCTTATTGAGCGACAGGTGTCTAAGGTGGAGTATTTCTAACGGGATAATAGTGGAACAACACTCCAGATGGAGTGCATTCCTCTTCCATAGACTAAGTGCGACGCCTTCCCATGGAACAGTGCCATCATATCGTAGCAGAGCTCCAGACAGAATCATATCTCTCCATATACTCAATTTCCAAAATGACATCATTTGTGCGGTTAAAAATAAAATAAACATTTGTCATTTGTCATAGAACTGGATAAGAGCGACATGCTTTTTCTCCACGAGAACAGTTTGGCAAGTTCATTTTCATTATTGCGGAGCTCATAAAGTTTGTCAGTGAAGATAAACATGAGAACTTGAATTTGATTGTCGGTGAATAGTCAAAAAGGAAAGGAAATGAACAAACAAACAAACCAGCAAATGAACAAATTGAAAGACATTAGCCATCCATCTCTTCCACAAAGAACTAATAGTATTAGTAATGGCTAATATTAATAATATTAACTAGTACATTACTATGAATGTTAACACATGATAAAGATACATTCAATCCAAATAATTGTATTCATCACTATGGTCAACTATCCAACTCAAAGTTTCATTAAACTCAGGCTGGTTGGGATCAATACTGGAAATGACAGGGGCCCAGTTAACAGTTAACAGCTGCTAAATGTCCACCAGCTGGACATCTCATACCGCACTTTGTTTTTCCACTGTGCAGGAAAAGATTGAGGAGGAGGGGAGGGATGGAGCAGGAGGGGGACTGAGGAGGTTTTTACATAATCGGCTACACCCTCTAAGTCACTTTGAACGAAGCAGACATGTGGTTTATTTCCTCAAGGCATCAAAGAGCTCTGGTAGGTCAAAGTGTCAGCTAAGCCCCGCCCCCCTCAGGCTCCCCTCTCTCTGAGGTGAGTTTTTTTTTTTTGTTGTTGGGTTTTTTTTTTTTTTTTTTTTTTTTTTTTAGAAGTTGACTCCCCCAACTGTCTGACTGACAGTGAGAGCTATCAAGGCTGCAAGCTTTGCTGGGCGTGTGAGAAACCCACAGAGTGTAGAGCCGAGGTGCAGCAGCGGCCTGCGCTATTTAAAGCCACCCCGCTCTGACTCTTCTCCCTCACTGGGGGCCGAGCGAAGGGCTGGGCTTCTGCCTAAAGCCCTGCCGTGCACCCCCAGCCAGCTGGGTCTCATTTTTAATGCAGGGAGGGCAGGGAGAAAAGGCTCATTCTGCCCTGTGTTCACAGGCCAACTGCCACACATCTGCTAATGCATATAAACTTACGCACTCTTTGCAGCCTCCAACAGCACGTTAAAGCAGCATATTTACATGACATCAGTGTTAGAGAACACGAATATCGGGAGCGAGATGGGGTTAGTGTTCCACTATTTTCAGCAGAAACAGAAGTCCAGAAGCAGAACCATCACCCTCCTGTACACTGTCGCACTTCTCGTTAGCCACCTTTCACTCTTTGTGTGTTCAAGAATGGGTGACGTCTGCTATCTTTGGAAACCGGGCTCGATGCAGATGAGAAAGAGGCGAAAGACCATACCCCTGGGGTGGGTTCTTGTCGAGCCAGCCCATTTTGATGACGGGGGTGAGATGGGGCGTGGGGTCATCTCGGGGCACGTGGGACGGCACCCTCCCCACTGCTGGAAGGTAGATGCTTTCCTGGAGCGTGCTCAGTCCATAATCCTGCCAAGACCTCCGGCTACGACAGAGAACAACCGGCAAACTGTGACGATGAGAGGATATACCAGGGACACACATCCAGAATCACATGCACACGCATACACATGCATGCGCACACACACACACACACACACACACACACACACACACACACACACACATGCACACGCACACACACGCACACACATGCACATAAGCATGCTTAACACTATAACACTTCGAACTTGCAACCTGGATGTACACAGAGAAGCCTCTCTTTCTCTCTCTCTATCTATCTATCTCTATCTCTTGAAATATCTTGAAAATCTCATGAATTCTCATGAATCAACATCTGGAATCTTTACAATTTCATCAGAAAATTATGATGAAACATGACAGGAAAAAAAAACAAACAAAGCAGTTCCTGAATATCAATGTGAAAATAAAAACACAGGGCATTAAATAAAACAGTTTATCATCAGCATGCAGACCACAGATCATATCACCTCCTCATACACGCACTGTAAAACACACACACACGCATGCACGTGCACGTACACATGCACACGCACACACAGGGTGCAGAGTAGCACCCTGTGAGCCAGGCGCACGCACACACACACACTCTCAAACACACATACACACATACACACACACACACACACACGCGCACGCACGCACACGCACACGCACACACACATACACGCACACGTGCACGCGCGCACACACACACACACACACACACACACACACACACACACACACACACACACACACACACACACACACACACACACAGAGCCCTCTTACTTGCTGGTGACAGACTGATAATGTCCCTCGCCCTCATCGTCCAGCAGCTCATCGTCGCTGCACAGGCTGTTGAAGCGTCTCTGCTCTGCCCTTGGGACATGCAGTAATCCGTCCTATTGGACAGCAGATCCGTCAGTCAAAGCAAGCCCAATAAAACTGCTATTTAACAGGAAAGTTACAACAGAGCATATATTATTTTGGCAATTTGATGGCAAAATATTTGTTGTCATTTTAAACAAAACAGTTTGCTCTGCTGTACTAGTATTTACCATCTATTATTTAGAAGAACAACCTTCTTAGAAGTAAAAAAAATTAAGCCTAGCCCTTAAAAATTTAAATAAAGATCTTTTTAGTCTAGAACTAGGCTTAATCTATGTCTGGGAAACCATCCACAGAAGTTCAGATTAGTCTTTTAAGATAAGTAAACCAAAGTTTTGAACAACTTCCGTTCTTTGTTCCTGTTGGACCTAAACTCAAAGACATAACGGAGACCATGGTTGTGTTTGGTGTACAGCACATTGTATTTCTCTATGTGGAGTTTGAGCTGAGGAAGATAGCAAAACCTCAAACGTGACCACACACATCACACATCACACCCACACATATCACAGACCTTATCTGCCATGTCTACAGACTCAAACACTGGGCTGAGCGCTGGGTCTGGGTCTTCATAGTCTTCTGTGCTTTCTGTGGAGGCAGATCCTGAGATTCAGAGAGATTCAGTGAGTGAGAGACTGAAATACTGCAAAGTTCTCCCAATTCACAGACACACAAACACACACACTCACACACACACACACACACACACACACACGCACACACACACTCACACAAGCACACACACACATGCACACACACACACTCATGGACACACACTCGCGGACACAGAAACACATGCACACACGCACTTGCACACACGCACACACACACACACACACACACACACACACACACACACACACACACACACACACACATACACACACGCACGCACACAGGAAACATAAGAACGATGCCCCCTACAACTAACCCCTCCTCAATCAAAACATACATACACTTCTGCCTGGAAGTCAGGAAAAGAACAGGAAGTATAAAAGTGCACCATCAGGTTTCCATCCACTCTGAACTCAAACCATGACCCACATTAACTGTGGGGTACGGACACAGAGCACAGCAGAAATCCTGCAGTCAGAAATGATACGGCAGTAAGCACCATACCTCCCTGTGCACTACCTGTGTGTAACTCTGCAGTCAGGTTATTCAAACAAAATCACACACAGGCAAACACTCACACAACACAGAGCACTTAACACAGACAGACCACAGTCTGGCCAACACTGGCTAAGTAGATGGCAGTAACCAGAGAGGTGGGGCCCACCAAATCCCTCATTCGGGGTCCCTTGACACGCGTTCTCCCCATGACCCATAACCCCCCCAGCCCCAGCGCTGAACCCACATCAGGAAGACGGTTAGGGGAGACAGGACCTGGGTGGGGTTGGGGGGCTCAGGCCGAGCTCTCTGTCTCCGTTTCTCCGCTCGAGTAAAGTGCTGCCAGCAACACTGAGGTCATTGCTCCATAGATCTGATGAGAGCAAGCCGATGTTTGCTCTTCCAATGACATCACCCTCCCGGCGTATTTATACTGGATAATCACCGTGCTAAGCGACCCCCCAGCTTTGTACTGCAGTCTTGGATCTGCGCGCGCTGGCTTTGATTATAATTTGGCTGGCCGCGTGATGAATTCGGGCTGCAAGTTGTACTGTTTCACAGTCCATTTCCATTATCTGTTTTCTTCTCTCTCTCTTTGTTTCTGTTGCTTCTCATCTTTGCTCAGATGCCTTTCAGCTATTAGGTTAAAAATCAATTCCATTGTTATGTTAGTGTAAGTTCTGAGGCGCATGTGAAAAGAAATGTTCGGGTCTGCATTCAACCCAGTCACAAATCACTTCACTAGCTTTGTACTTTTTCCTTTGAGGAACACATTAAAGAATTTTCTTTTTAACACAGATTTTTCAGTGACTAAAAAAAGGACGTTGCAGTTACGCTGAATATGGAATCGTGGCATCTGAAATAAGCATTGTGATGGCTGAAGACATGTCATTAAAATAAAATGTTTTGTCTGTGGCAAAGCAAACCACTGACAGGCTTGTCAGCTTCCCCTTCCAGGTTTCACCACATTTTTTGCATAACATTTCATTTTAATCTCACACAATGCTATCAGTCATTCAGGCCCTGCGCTATCTGAAATCCCCATATAAACATCAGTACTGATTTTCCCTACACATTTCACCATTGCAAGAGCCGATCCTTTCAAGTAATTACACTGGTTATAATCACACCACACTTCTATCAGGCTTTAAAATCAGAGCTATTTTTTTAAAAAAGAAATGATCATTTGTTTCAAATGCAAAATCTATTTTTTCAAGAGTACGTTATTTTTACCCTGTCCAGACAACTTCCACCATGTTGTCTGTCTGATGAGACAAAAGGCAATAAAAAAAAAAAAATAAAAAAAATAAGAGGCTGAAAGGACAAAACAATGAAAGCTGATCGTAGAGGGAAGGACAGAAGGGGGAGGGGGAGGGGGTGTGGGGGTCACTTACTGGTTATGGGGGGTGGCAGCGGAACGGTCCTTCTGGGCAGGGCGGGCACGGGGCTGGGCTGGCAGACGGCTTTGGTCCGGGGCGGGACGTCCGGGACACGCTCCTGGTGATCCTGGAGCTCATGGACCGGAGACACGCTGGTGAGAAGCACAGGGGAAGAGTCCTCGGTTACCACGAGCCCTCCTGACGCGGGAGCGCGTCCAATAACCTCCACAGTCGCTTCATGCTTCCGTGCCGGCCATGGCTGGGAGCACAGAGGAAAACGGCGCGCGTGTGTGGGGGGACCAGCCCCAGCCCTGAAACCGCTCTCCTCTGAGACACAAACAGCCTCCTCAAAACCAGATCTCCCTGCTGCCTGTCGACTCCGGTCGTGTCTCTGCTTGCCCTCTTTGAAGAGGTGATAGGAACGAGCAGAGCGCCGCATACCTGACTGAACATGGGGGCTTGTGGGGAGGATTCTCCAGAAGCGGAGGACCCCCCCACCCCCCCCACTCAAACACAGGGGGGACAGCCGTAAACCTGGGGGAGGCCCACATCAGAGAGCCGTCTCACGGTAGAGGGCCAGCAGCAGCCAACGCGCCGGCTCCAGGTGGAATGGGGTCAATGCCCCAGGAATTCGGCGTGCTGAGCCTGGAGCAGGAGGGGAGGAATCTCACACTGGGCTTGTGGTCGCCATGGCAGTGGACACAAGCAGTGACCCCACCCCCCACCAGCCCCCCTCCTATGACCTTTGACCCCCCCACCCCCAACCTCTGATCCCACTCCCCTGGAAGGACATATACAGCACTGTGTTCCTTAGCAACAGACTGCAGTTTTGACAGAGAACGGTGAAACAGTTCGATGGAAAGGTTCATACACGAAGACGAATGAGAATGAACACATCCTGAGGGCGTCTTTTTTTTTTTTTTCAAAGCCAGTTACACAGTACAGGACAAAGTGTTTTGCTCTGTGTTCTTAAATGGCTGACAAGTTTCCCCATTTTTCCACCTGCTGGCTGAGCTTCCTGCTCCTGGCAGCCCACTGTGTTTCGCTGTAGCCCTGCAACAATGCCTCCATATACTCCAACCGTGCAAACAGGAAATAAAGCCAAGGGCTTTGGGAAGACATAAGCTAAATTTAACCTCCCTGCGTCCGTCCAAAGGCGGTGATTTTATCCAAGTAAATGGTTTTACTTCTGCAGTGGCCCGGCTAGAGTTCCGCTATGAGTCAAAACCTGAGGCTTGGAGACTCTCTCCTGTGGTTACTCTCAAAATCTTACATTTCATTTGCCTCTGGAGAACTCTGTCAGCATTTTCTGCCAACTCGCATTCCTTTAGAAAGGGGGTTACACTGCCTCTCTGCTGTTTTCTTAATTCTGTTTCATACACAGCTACCTTTAAAAGCAATAGTTGCTTGGATGGCTGTTCCCAAGCCATTAATAAGAAATAATAAATAAGGCGTGTAACTGCAGAAGGCCCAAATATCTCTCAGTTATGGACATGGTGTTACCAAAGGTAATATAAACTGGTCTGCACAACAAAGACACTTTAAGATGTGCACCAACACCATTCGAGGAACCGTTTGCAATTATTGCATAAGTTCTGTTCAAAAAAGGCCTTCCTTGCCATATATTTGAATTTCACACTGAACGCTCAGTAATATTTTTACACTTGTTTAAGTTTAAGAAGCTAGTGTGAATCTGACTGTGCTTTTTTTAGATAAAGGCGGAAAAACGACGTGCACACCACACTCTGAAGGGGTGCTAATGTGATAGGTGTGTCATTCAGCGTGAAGATCGCGACTCGTCTCCCCCTCGGCCTGCCGTCCGCCCGAGCTTCGAGAACACGCGCGCGTGGCCAGTCAGCACACATCACCGGGGCAACAGCAGTTCCTCTTCTGACAGCCCTTCCCCGTCTCTGCCTGTGTAAGCCAGCACACGCTCACAATGAGGGCTTATCGCAGGTCACAGTGCAAACATTGTTTCAAAGAAAAGCGTTACAAAATTCAGCTTTATGAGGAATACCTTTACATACTGGTTCCTCAACGTTACACGCATCAGAGCATTCCGCAAGAAGGACACTGTACTGAGATATGGCGAGGGAATACGTTAAGACCTTGTACGTGAGAGAATGGTATTGGATATAGTCCGTTTACTCAGGCGATAGATAACGCTGCAGCCAAAAGTTACACGGTGAAATACAGAAATAAAGAGCGTGACTCATTGTCAGGGAGAGCTGATAACATCTACAGTAAAAGTATTTGATGTAAAAATAGAGGCCAGGTGAAGTATGCTTTTGGTCCAGAATCATGGCTGTGTGATGTTCATTCAAGTGCTTAGTACATCCAACTGATGTACCTCCCCGCGGTTCGCGGTTTTAAGACATCCACTTTTCCGCAATGTTTCTTTAACGTCATTTGGCTACTGAAATAAGTTTATCGGTATTATTTTAAGGTCAAACTACAAAGTTAAAATACCTTTACAACAAAAAGGACATGGCCCCAAAAACCTCCCGTGACCTTTCGATCATTGAGTCTTAAAATCATTCTGTTGGGAATGATACAGGAAGAGTTTGCACAAGATGAAAACTGTTATATTTTCTTTTCTGGGCTCTTGTTTTGTTATATTAAGTAATTGCATATCAAAAGAAGTTACAGTTACACACAAGTTACACACAAACAAAGGCTTGACCACAGATCCCTTGACAACAACAACACCATGCAAAGGTTGAAATGCTGTAATTAGCACGTTTTCCTGTTTTCCATCCTTCCTTTGCTATGTTGATGTTCACGTTGCCGCCCTCATAGCCAACTCCTACGAACAGCTCAAAAACAATGGAATAAATGTGTTATAAGCATCAAACAGCCGCTACCTGGTCATGCTAATCATTAACTCTCTCTGCTATTTGGGAGCGAGTCATACATTAGCGTGCCCGGTCCTGTCTGAGATACCCAGGACAACAAGACAATATGACCTGCACCGATCTCAGTAACCTATCCTATGGAAAGAGTGCAAATTATAGCTGACAGAAAATAACAGAATGGGTAACAATTTCCAGGTAACAACGTCAAAAAGCAACATGGTTATCCACTCATAATCCCTATCATTCACAGTTATTTGAAAATAGCATTTATCATGGAAACCTACCATAAATAAGTAGCACCTGAGTCTTGTGTATACATGAAAGATTATGCAGCAGTATGCAATAATAATTACCCAGCTCCTTAAGGTCAAGCATTAGCGAGAATGGTATCTAAATGGCACTATTGGGTCTTGTCCAATCAGGCTTTACTTCACCCGCGTGAAGAGAAGGCACAGGCACACATTTTTCACCTTTGACGAGCTACACTAAAAGCTGCTGGAAGACTTTCCTGCATGCACCTGTAGATATTGCTAAACCATGTCATTGTAAACCATGCAGTACCATTAAAGTTAGCATCACGGTAAACACAATAGCGAGTACAATTCCAAATTAGCGAAAGAACCACGCTGGCACCATGGCTAATGCGACCCAGTGTAGAAGCAGTTCACTTTTGAACATACCTGTTTGTGGACTCCAGGTGTTACTGTCCACCTGACACACAAATACAGCGGGACAGCGGAGTATTCGCCGTGCAGTCAGCACGCCTCCTCATCAGCAGTTAGCCATGGATGCACCGCACTGTCCTGAACCCACCTTTGCTGCACCAGTGTCAGCCATTAAACCATCGGCTGGGTCGGTCTGGATCACCAGACCGTTGGTTGTGAGCTGCTCTCACACAGCGAAATCAGCGGCACAGCTCTGCTCGTTGACAGCCGTCAGGCGACTCATTGTGCAACATGTGGCGCAACAACCAGGCGCAAAAGACTTAAAGATTTGTTCGTCTTTTATTTTGGCGATGGCTACTGTGAAGGCAAAAGTTCCATCGTTTAAGTGCTACTCTGTTAACCCTCTAAACTGACGGACTATGACCCTGTTGGAACTCTCCTACATCCTTTGCCTCACCTTAAGTCCTTCTGAGAATTAAGTGATCCCTGTCAAAAGGCCAGCCGAGGATTTCCCCCATATTTTCAATTAACAGTATGAAAAAACAAATGTCTTCCAACTCTCAAATGTCACATACCCACTCACAGGTATAAATAGATATCCTTCCCGCAGAAGTGGATACCCAGACTGCATTTTTTTTGTTTTGATATTCAGGGTAAAAGATGAGGAAGGCCAGCGGGTATGGCTGACTAATCGTAGGAGAGCGAAGCGGGGATCCTCTGTCACCCGCACTCACCTGTTGAGACTTGTCCGGCAGTATCATTCTGGAGGAGGAGAGAGAAGAGATAAGCTGCTACGAGAGGGTCCCTTCCCAGAGGGGAATAAGTGGGAGCTGAACTCGGTAAACCAGACAAACTGCAAAGCAGACGGGCGGAGAGGAAGCCAACACAACTCAGATATGTTTGTGCTAGGCTTAGAGCTGAGAGTCTGATACTTCCTGTATTGCAACTCGCTCTCTCTCTCCCCCTCCCTCACTCACTCGTTCCTTTGTGTGTAAATAGCAGCCCCCCAACACACATACAAAAATGGCAAAGAAAGGCAGAGTGAGTGAGAGAGAGAGAGAGAGAGAGAGTGAACAAGTGTAGAGTCAAACAGATAAAGCCCTCCAAGCTACCCATGATGCACTGGCTGGGCAAAGCAGTTGCCGAGGAAACAGTGTTTTAAAGTGTGGCACCTCGTTTTGAGTGCGTCCTTTTTGGTTTGTGACTCTGACAATACGGTCATGATTAAGTGTGCCGTTCAGTGCTCATTCTACCGTACACCACAGCGATAAGCTGTACCAATTTAGAGTGCAATAAAACGGACTGTAGGTATATTCTGAACCAGTAGGGTAGCATTGGTGGTAAATTCATGAACAGATCAGTTAAAGACATTACGACAGGCTGAATTTGGGGGCCAGGCAACCAGCTACTTCTGCATCACTTTCATAACCTTGTACTTTTATATAATTAGTGATTTATTTACAGACATGAAAATCTATTTGTTCAGTTATTACAATAAAATAACCCGTAATGCACGGTTTCCAGGGAGGGGAAAATAGAAACAGAGTGGGCCTAAGGCGATATTTAAGTGGGTAATTAATCTGAGATCTGATCTCTTTTCGTTGTGCCAGTGCAGGACTACCCCCACAGTGGCTGCCAGCACAAGCATCAGTGTGAAGTCAGCTTACTGCACGAAAACTAAGAACATTCACCAAAGTTACCAGCTTTAAAGCGGCAGCGATAAAAACCAGGGCTGGTTAAGTACTTCCTCCTTGTTACTGTGTCACCCAGAATACAGACAGTTTGATAAGAATCCCTTAGTTATTTGAGAACAAAATGAGGCCTCAGAGTGGTGAAATTATAAGGGAAAATGTTTCCTCTTCAAAAAACCTTCTTCGTAAATTAGCAAAACAATTCTGGTAAGCACACACATTTGGAGCAATGTTACGGAAACCAGAATAGACATTTCCCTGTTGGCGTCTGTAACCTCAAGTGGTGGCTTTCTCGCTAAAAAAAAATATGAAATACTGACCTCTAGTGTCAATGTTGAGATTACAAAAATTTAGAAAAAATACAGAAAAAGGAAATCACACTCTCTTCCTTGTTGGCTATAAATGCATGACTGCTGAGCAAACAATTTCCTTCCTTCAGCATGATTTTTTGAACAACTATTTTCTTCTTGGCTAAAACTGTGCTTCCTGAAAATCTACATAAAAATAATGGGCGGATGCTTAAATATGGACTGAGACCATTGTAAAAATTCTTGCGACGTATCACTTGTGGAGAAAATAATATGTATGCAGCCATTACTTTTCAGTCTCATAAGTTTCATATTTTCAGGCTGGCATGCAATTAATGAGCAAAAATGACCGTTATCTTTGTTATCTGCCAAAGGACTGAATATTTCCCTGAATCACACACTTTGGACACAAGGTGGCGCTGCTTAGTCTTTCAATAGACTTGCCTCTGCTGACCCCAGTCCTACATACCATAAGGGTTTATGGAGGCAAGTTTAACATTGTCATGTATCTGTTATGCTTATACAATCCCCTTTATCTTGTACATATCAACTGAATATTTTTAATATGAGAAGATTTGGATTATTGTTATTTAAGTTTAAACACTTTCATTTGCTTCCTAACTAGACAAAATGAAACAGTGTTTCATGTCAGATGTCTTGTATTTCATGAAAAAGGACCTTGCTGGACCAGTGAGGAGTACATCCACTTCCTCATTCCTAACTTACAATTAAGATATGATAAATCAAAATAGTATAGGTTCCTAAAATATGGAGGAAAATAACCTAGTCTCTCAGATTAAGCCTTTGACTCCCTGCAGATCTCTGGAAGTATATCTCTGCAGGCCGGCCTTGGTGAGGCGATTACCACCACATTGAACAGAGACCATTTCAATAATCATTTATCATTTTCATTTTCATATTATATCATGAAAATATGCATTGAATCTGAACAGGGCAGAACCTCACAGATGCCCTTGGAATGAAGATTGCACTGTCCATTCATAACTCTAAAACTGAGGTCAAAATACACACTTGTAAATACTTTGAATTATTATTTGGAACCATTGCCTTTTGCATTTACTCCCACCTGTTTATCTCAAAGCACAGAACGCTTCTTCTTTTAAAGAACAGACTCTGGTCTCATTTGTAATTTGAAACATTAATTTAAATGAACCCACAACCAAATCAGGCAGCGGCAGGATATCCTGTCAACCAACACAGCGCGCACCTCCCCAAGCGTACTGAGTCTGTATTTCAGAGAAACTGAGAGTGATTGATCAGGAAAAGAGAATGACAGGAGGATGCACCGGTAGCATTAAGATACCGAAGGATGGTGCTTACAGTAATTATGTCTTACTTAATTTTAACTTAATCCTTATACCTAAAAAAACAACAGAATATTGAAACAAAACTCCAGATTTGTTCACACAAATACTTAAAATGCATGTAATAAGCATTAAGAGAATCATACACCCATGTAAACATTCAACTTTTTTTCAGATTTGGAATGAAGTCACCCAGTTTCCGTTTGTGGGATTATTTTGATTTTTAGATATGAATGAGTAACAAAATGACATTTGTTCTGAATAGGAACGATGCCTCATAACACCGCTGAGCGATCACAGAAAATGCTCTTTTTTCACACAAAATGGCTGTCCTGACTGGAGAAGGAAAAGAGAGGAAAAGGAAGTGTGGAAGTGCACACTCAGGCTTTCAGCCACATGACTCAGACGCACATTCAGAGCAAACATGGAGCGCAACACATATCGAGCTTGGAGGAACAGGAGGTCTGAACTAATACTGCAATAGCTACACATTTCTGACACAACCCAAGCCATACCTTACCATGTCCTTTCCTCTATAATTCTACCATCATTACGTCTGCAACTCACAGAAAATCCCACTCGTAACATAAGTTAAGTCTCTGTTCAACGCTGTTTTTAGTGAGCTTGTGCAACTTAAAGCTTACTGGATTAGCTGCATGACACAGTTCCAGTCTATAAAGGCAGCATACATTTTAAAACCAAAACAGACCTATATTCACAGAGGGTTACTTTATTTTCGGTAAGCATAATGTTTTAAGAAACTGTTATGATTGGTAAATGGTATTAGGATTTAAGATAAAATAGAAATGAATGTTGTACAATATTTTGACCACCAGAGGGCCCCCTTGCCAAAGACAAGACACTGCCGATGGTACTGATCTGAAATATTTATCTTACTGCTGCCTGCTAAATACCTCAGATTATTCTACACACAGTCCGTGGACAAGGGAAACTTGTGTCTACATTATAATCGTGTTGGATTTAAATATTTTTCCTTTTTAATAGAATACCTGCACAATCTCTAGACCATTTACTCAAAATCAATTTCACCAATTTCATTATAGGTGATATTAATTTTTATATACACAAATGATCGTACATTTTTCATAGATTAGCAGCTGATAAAAGTTAACTGCTGACACGTTAAATATTCACTCGTACGTCATTCAAGGCTGAGAGGTCGTCGATGGGGAAAGCACCCTGGGCTGAACAAGGCTCTCCCTTGTCTGGACAGAATATTTCCAAAACCGCAGCTCTGTTGTTTTTGCTCTCGGTGACCACTGGCCGAAGCGTCACATGAGACTGGACAATGGACTGGACAATAAGCTTCACTCACCTGGCTGAGGGCGGAGTCTTGGGTCTTGCGACTCTGGGGGTGGGGACTGGGGGCCGGCGGGGCAGCGGGGGCGGGCCGCGGGGCTCTTTAGGGGGTCCCGCTGTTGAGAACTTGGGAGGCAGAGGGGGGACATCGTCCCTCTCCTGCTGTCCCTGGACACAGCCCTGCTCACACTGCTGGAGCTGCTCTGTGGCGGAGGAGGATGAAGAGGATGAAGAGGAGGAGGAGGAGGAGGAGGAAGAGGAAGAGTTGGATGGGGAGGGGGAGAGGGGGATTGTTTTTTTCCACACTGCTGCTGCTGCTGCTGTGGAAGCTGCTGGGGGCGAAGCGGTAGAGTTTCTGGGCGTGGCCGGGGGGCGGGGACGGGGGTGAATTTGACAGGTGGGCGATTTGGGGTGACCCTGGGGGGGATAGGGGGAGGGGGCTTGTTCTGAACACTTCCTGGGCAGGGATTAGGGGTGCAGGGTTGGGCTGGCCGGAAGCCGTCTGGGCCCTCCCGGCTGTCGGGGGAGCACGATGGGCGTAACTGGCTCCTCTCCCGGGGGACAGGTTTTTCCACTTCCTGTCCCTCAGAGAAGATCTTCTGCAGGCTGGCCAGAATGCGCTTCTGGTGACCCGGCAGGACCACGCCCACCTGCTCCAGGTCCCCGGGGGTGAGGCCGCGGCACTGGGACAGCATGTCGTAGCCAACGCCCTGGAAGGCGTGGACGTACTGCTCCAGGCGAAGCACGGCCAGCCACTCGGACACGGACATGGACTCCGCCCCCGACGCCATGGCGATGGGGCTCTGCGGTCCTTCGGCTCAGGGAGGAATGAGACGATCACTGCGTGGCCTCTCCAGGCATCGTTAGATAAGACAGGACACAATCTGGGGAGGAAGAGCAAACCCGTCAGCATGTATCCAAGCGCAGCGAAAACATCAGAACAGACACAGAAATGTGTTTTTAACCACAGCAGAGCCCAATGAAGTTTTACAGCTTTGAAATTTTGAGACTCCAGGCTTCCAGCTCTGTTCAGTTTTTAATTCTCTCAGTTGTTCAGTCAGAAACAGCTCCGTCCCTCAAGTTCCTCTGCCCCAATTTTGAACAGTGGAATAGAAGGATGTAAAGTTACAGTACTTGGTTGGAATACTCAATGTCACCAAATTCAAAAAAAAAGAAATGCATATTAAACACCACTTCAACAGAAAATGGCTCCCAGTTACACAACAACCTCTGACTGTCATCCTGCAACCCATCAAGCCATGATCATTAATCTAATGCGAGTCACTGGCATCAGTCAAGAAGATGCCAACTGTTCCTACAGGCTGTTTCAGAAATGGCCCATAAGCAAATATTACGTTACACAGAGAAGCACACAGGAGAAATAAGGGTAAGTATTTTGCCGCTATGAAGCTGGGTATGATACAGGGCTTTGCGGTATTATCGAATGCTGCTGCTGATTGGATGTTGTGCCACTTGTTTGGGGCTCAGTTAATTGGTTCTTGAGAAGGTGTGGCCCTTACCTAAAGTTTGACCATTGCTAATCATGTAGTTAATTGGAACCTGTTAAAATACCGGTTTAATTTTTGGCAGTGCAGCCTACAAAAGTGGCAGCCGGCAAGGACAGAGGGGAATGGAAGGAGTGCGACTAGTCTGTGTTCACGGTTTAAAATAAATTATTGATTTTACCAAGCCGATTTTACTCAGTTTTTACGTATTCTTCCAGTTCTACATCGTCTTTTGAATTTTTCTGATTCCACTTTCAGACTCGCAGTGAACGGGGAAGTTCAGAGCTATGTGTGACCTGAAGGAAGGAAAGATTTTGTGCCCAGTCCCTCTGTCTTTCTCGCCATCCGGATCTCATGCTTTCGACTTTAAAATTAAAATGTCGCGTATAACATGCACAATGTACATATTGCTGAGCTGAGATTAGGTTCGTTTTTATATGATGGGATAAAACCAGGAACATAATTAAGTGTGGAGTAATATGTATTTGCCTACCCAGGCACCCACAGAATGTCTCAATCCGTTTCTACAAATGTCTCAATCCTGCGTCTACACTTGCATCTGCTCCTAAGTGAGCTCCCAGATGCAAATGTGTGAAGCACAAGACCAGGGTGAACGCTGTTGCAGTCACAGACTCTTCCTGTGTTTCACACAGATGGATTTCACATGCTGATTCACGGGACTTCACGCTTTCAACACAGAAAAACCGTCCACGATGGCAACCGGGTGTTGTGTCATGCCTTAATTACATTCTCGTACATTTTACTTTCAGATTACAGGAAATCATGAACTAAAGGGGTCTGAGGGCCTCCCATTCTTAGGATCTGCGTTTAAATGGATAAAGTCCTACAACATGGGACGGACCATTAGGATTTCCTGGGGTCGCAGCTTCTCTCGTGCCCATGACCTTCCTACAGGTGTCCCCCAAGGCTTCATGCTTGGCCCCCTCCCTTTTCCTTTTCCACGCAATATCATGGGGTTGTATTCTCATCCTATAGCTGCTCATATCGCCTGTATGCAGTTAATACCTTGCCTTGCTGCAACCTCGAGGTGACGGACGGCGTGGCCTGCCACCACTGTGTCTGATAATAAGGAGGATGCACTTCCGATCTCACACCTTATGGGATGCTTTGGATAAGGGAATATATTAAATGACTGTGATGCAATTAAGGCTTGTTTCTGTAACCACAAGATTTGCTATCAAAACTTTCAGATCTTCTCACACTCCCATGGTTAAGATCAATGACGAACAATCAATCGTCCATATCTGAACCTTGTACTGTCCTTTGCATCTGAAACATGTGGTCTTATTCTGCAGCCATGGCAATGTTATTAAATTCATAAATATAGGCAACCTACACTAACTGCATGCCGCCTTATTTTTCAATCGCCCTACATGGATGACAGCGAGGATCAATAATTCACTGGATAAAGATTGCTTAACATTCAGACCTACCCTGGGCCCTTATTAAAACCCCTCAGTTCAATTGCTTTCGTTTCATAAAAACTTTATTAAGTGTTTGGAAATAAGCTTCAGGGAAGGCACTCAGTTATATGCACACCAAGCACGAACATAACTAAATAAATATAAAATACCCGGGCAAATTGTGTTTATTAGTCATTTCAGCTCATCGATCACACCCTTTCCTTTGGTTTACTGCCTTGTAACAACGGATTAATGTTTTTGTTGGAGCGCTCTTTGCAGCAGGCAATTTAGAGTGACAACAACAAACGATTTCACTGTCCAATCAAGAGAGGCTCACTGACACAATTCTATATAAGTTTGTAAAAGAAGATGATTAAAAAAAAAAAAAAAAAAGTTAATGCAAATTCAGAACCCCGGTTATAAATGTTCCTGTCAGATCCAGAGTTTAAAAAGCCAACAAAATCAAATATAGTTTGCAGGAACATGAACAGAGTCAGAATGGAGTCTGTGGCCTTTGGGCTGTTGAGATTCATTTTTACAAAAGTGCCGAATTGAGCAGCATTTCCGGTGGGACTTAATACATGGCACACTGTCAGAAAGATCAGAAAGTACTGGTCTCTCTCTGGGATGGACCTGAGCCCCTGACCATGATAACAAAATGAACCCAGTGGCAGGTGATCCATTGATTTTATGAGCCTGCCTTTTCGATGCTAGAGGTGACCCGCGTGATAACACCTGTAAGGGAAGGGAAATGAGAGCAAGGGCGAGTGAAAAGCTTCACTCTGTCAACCAGGGTCACAGCCCAGGCCACCAAAAGCAGCCTTACCCAGACATAAATCAGGTCACGGTCTCAAAAGGAGCTCCAGCCCATCCACCCATCAATGAAAAAGGGAAGTTCAATGACGTATGGAATTTTGAAACGGTAAAATTTCTAGATTTTATAATAGTTTTCCAGTCACTGGGTCACAGAGCATTCCCTTGGCGTCAACTTCCTAAATTTGGACTATGTTTACGCAGCCTGCAGTTACTTCACTTCAATATGGAAAACATAATGCCTTACCCCGATTTCTTCATACACATCCTAATCTGTTCAGTTAAAAATAGACATACACATACACTGCCTGTCAAAGAGAAAGGTCTTGCAATGCCTTATTTTAAAGCACAGAATGTTTCTTTTCACCAAAAGGAAGCCGATTCTCACACACATTGTCATGGGAAAAAGTCTGAAACAACTACGCATGTTACCAAAATTGTGACAAATTCACAACACACATACTACAGAGTATAAAAAATAGGATATTAATAGTGGGCATTATTCACAAAAGCCTGACTCATGCTGGCAGACCTCCTGATGTCTTTCCAATCACATGGTAGTTTTCTTAGGATAGCTGAGGAATCATGGGATACTGGTGGTTGTGATGTCACATGCTCACTGACACAGTCTCCTCTCACACACAACCCTCACATACCCTGAAGTGCCATATAATCTTTCTATATAGCCTGGAATGGTGTTGTTGATGTCTCTTACAGTGTGGCTACTAAAATACAAGATCAGAAAAACATTTAACAAACAGTGTAAAGCTAAAAATTTGACTAAAATGAAAAAAAAAAAAAAAAAAACTAAATTAAAACTTCTAAAATGTTGTGCAAATTTCAACAGCACCAATAACTGTGGAATAGCCAGAGATTAATGACAGACATAAAGACGTCCAGCAGCTGTTTGCTGCCCATTAGGACATTGAGTTCTCGCACAATTTTTTAAAGTGTCAGTGCCATATAAATATTGGTAATGCTGAAAACTGTAACACTTACAGACATATTCTGACATTCAAATAGTGAAACTGTGCTTTAATGAATGCATCTGTATGCTTAGTGTTTTTTTGGGGTTTTTTTGCATGTCTAGAGTGTGGTAAGTTCTCCCTCCCCTCCCTTGCCTCAAAACAATCTCGATGCTCGTTCCCTTATCTAGCGACAGTCTTATTCCATGCTCCCTGCAGTATCGATGCAATGGGCAGTCCTCAGAGGAAAACCCACCGACCAAGATCTCGCCTCTATCCAATTAAAAATGGTCGTGAATTAAAAGTCCGTAAAGGATTACTTATGGTTTTAAGCTGAAAATCTGGAAGGCAAATTCCATGTTGAGGGTAAAGTACATTCGTTTGAGGCAAGAGGAATATAGATGCGGGCTGGACCTCTGATTGGCTCTTGCAGTAGAGGCACATGTTCATGGTGCAGCAGTAAGTCCTGTGATTGGCTGATTCGGTCCCCGGCCTCGCCAATTGGCTCAGCTCCCTTGGGGAAAGGAAGGGAGTAAGCTGGGTAAAAGTTATCAGTCTCACCACTCTCCAGCTGCAAGGGGCCTGGAGGTACACGAACAGAGTATGTGATCTGGAGGTACATAAACAGAGTATGTGATCTGGAGGTACATAAACAGAGTATGTGATCTGGAGGTACATAAACAGAATATGTGATCTGGAGGTACTTGAACAGAGAATACAGTATGGAAGTAAGTGAACCCAATACAGGATGACTTTGAGATTCTCCAGTCAGCATGAGAAACATGTGGCTGGTGCTGCATCTACAGTGTGAAAAGTTGCAAGCTTGACAGCCCATGAATCTGAGTAAGTCACACAGTCCACTGCTCCTTCCCGTTTCCCGTCATAGTTATCGCTGCAGCTGACTGCTTCCTGTATGACAGCTATAAACTGCTCTGACATTCATTACCATGTTAAAAAAATCATCCACAGCAAGCTGCCTGGATACTTTCTAAAGTAAACATTCTTTTCAAGGTATATGTCACAGTTTTTTTTTATTAAATGCTCACTGAGGATGGTTTTGTGTTTTGGTAACAAAGTTTGTTCTGAAGCCTATTTTCATGGCACAAGTAGGAACCAAATTTCGTGTTAATATTAACAGTGTGTAGACACTTGCTCATAAAAGTCCCTAATTTTCTCAAATGTCACAAAGCACTGTTTATAAACAGAGACAAAGTCCTGCATTGAACCCAAAGTTTCTCTCCGCTGTCAGTTAAAAATAAATGCTTCGGTTTTCTCATTCACTGTCAGCAGAACTTTCAGCATTTCATGGTTATTTTTCTTGTTCTGGTTTTGGGGAACTTCAAAGTCCAGCCAAGAGTATCACATAGGAGAGAGACACAAATGATTTTATTGCCTACAATAAATACTGCAAGTGGAGATGTTCTGACCTTATTATACATAATTATGAGAACAGCAATCATTTATATCCAATTTGAGGACAAAAATTTAATTTCTATAATCCAAATCAATAATTTTTGTTATTATGGAATTTACATTTGCATTTTACCAGAAATATGCATGTGTATGATAAGTGTTATGCTCCACTTTGTCACTTGGTAGAGCTGATTTCGCCTGAGAATATAGATATCACTATTAACAGTGATCACATTTATGTTTGGACTCTTTTCAAAGATTTTTTAACTATGAAAATGAGTACTATAATGATATAATGGTCAAACTAAAAATATTTTTTTATGAAAAGGTGATGGGGGGGGTGACTCTTTACCTCAGCTCTCTGGGCCTGCAGTGGAAGTGTGTTGGAGTGTGTGTTTCAACCACCGTTGTACTGATCACCACACCTTCCTCTCCCCTCCATAGTCACGTCCGAACCACATACGACACTTATTAAGAGAAGGTTATCAGTATAATAATCTTTAAGATGCATTTTAAGCCAACCCACCCTAATTGTAAAAGAAACGAAGCGTAAGCCTAGAGCAGAAGGAAAACCCAGGCGTGGTTTTTTAACATGCGGCCTGCTCCACAGCTTCCATCATGTTCTTGGTGAATGCTTTGTTACCTCCTGCATTCTAGCAGCACAATCCCCCATCATTCTGTTTATTTCATTTTACATTTACTTGCTGCAAAGTGAGCTTTGGTCTGAGAAAGTCACTATATGAATAAATGGTGTTACTCTAGCAGGGCACCCAGTCACCTGGGGCAGGAGCAGGGCCTTGTTCAAAGTAAAAATCGGAGAACTTGATAAGTAATTACTGTGTATTTGAGGCGATTTACAATTAAACAGACAAAACCAGAGAAATGACTGTTCACATTAGTGTTCTGCCATTGTGAAATGGTGTAGTTCTTTCAGCAAAGTTGCCAGATCTTTCAGTGTAACCTGCTAGTCATGTCAACACCCATATTTTCAATTCAAATCTTCAAGTTGTGAATTTTTACAGTAAAGCAACTCAAATGATCAAACGAGTGATAACAGGCTTCATCAAAACCTAATTTTTTTCATCTTTCAAAAAATCCTCTGTTTTGTTTAAGTTCTGGCTCTTTAACATTTAACACTGTTGATCAGCCCACAGTGCACTTTTTCATAAACGGAGCTAAAGCCGTCCTTTTTGTCCAGTTTTGCCTGCGTTTCGGTTAACATCGTCCCGTAGAGTGATTCATCTCTGTTTAAAGTTTGTCCTGTTACATCAGCATGATAAAAGCCCTACCTTCAATAAGACGTGGATGCGTATATCACTGCCAGGCCCAGAGCACATCTAACTGACTATTCAATCAGTAGCCCCAAGGTCCATTGCTTTGAGGTCCCACCAGCGATGCTGCTCGACTTTTAGCGCTACTGAGGGCAGGCCCCCAGTGCCCACATCCTCACACTTGCAATTTATGATACATTTTTAAAACCTACTTACTTTTCATTATCATTTACTGGGGCACAATTATTAGTGAAGCACATCCCTGGGTCCCACCATGCATGACATTACACTACTGGATCTTTTTATAACCTTTTCTCTCAGGTCAAACCTAGTTTTAAATGGCTCAACTTCCCTTTTAATGCCCTCTGGGAGTACCATGTCATCTCCTGCACAGTTTCTGAACACAAACACTCCCTCCTTCTTTCTTTTTTTTTTTCATGCATCTCACAAGGGCTACTGAAGAGAACTTCACGGTGAGAAGAAGAGTGCGAAGACGACTGAAACTACGCAGGGGGAGGAAACCACTCAGCAAGACACTGCATCTTTAGATAGAAACATAACGCTGACACACAAACATAAAGAGCAGTCACTCTTGAACGGGCCAAGCTAGCAGCTCCCAAACAATTTTGCAAGGTCTGTCATTTATTTCTACAGCGGCCAGGGGAATGTGTGCAATACTGACAGGACTGTGTAGCAACCGCGTGAGTAGAGGTTTAAAGTATGTGTGAATATGCCTAACCCCCAGCACACTTCTCACTTCTTCTGTAACTGAAAAAGAGGAAGAGGACTGAGGCGTGATATTTGCCTTCATCTACTAAAAATGAAATAGTTTGGCCATTCGATTTTTCCCATAATGTCACTCACACGATCAAAAGCTGACGCCTCAGTAGCCCAAATTCGGCTGAATCAAAAGCATTTGACCCCCCCACTGCTGTTTACTGTACATTTTTTCAGAAAGAGCTGACCCAACGTCTACAACTGCTTTTACCTGCTCTGCCCTTTTATAGATAGATGCAAAACAGATGATGAAACAATGGCGAAAAATATAAGACGAGCATTAGGATACTTACATCAGAAAGACAGACGTTCCAGCTCATGTCCTCCTGCCTGGGACTTTCTGATGGCTGGCATCAATTTTGACATGCATAAAAAATACTGGCCTGGACCATGTAAAGAGTTAAGAGTTCAGTGATCAGTCCCTCTGAGCTAACAAACATCCACTCCACTCCACCCCAGGTTCCTCTAGTGTTGGCCTGAGATCTGCTCTTTTCTGTCCCTCAGAGTCCTACCACAAGGGCTCCCTCTACCTCAGGGAAGCTGGGCTATATTTACTGGCACCGTCTACTACCACCCATCAGGATGGAGAGCACAACATGAGTGAGGAGGTATGACCAGAGTGATTCCTCTCTCTCTCTCTCTCTCTCTTCCTCCCTCTCTCTCTCTCTCTCTCTCTGTCACTCACTCACACACACACACACACACACACACACAAGGTTTTGTCGGTTCTTTTTATGTTTTTCTTATTTTTGTTTTTTTTTTTCCTGATTTTGGTTTTTGTGAAGTATGTCTCTCACATAAGGTTTTATCGGTTCTTTTTATGTTTTTCTTATTTTTGTTTTTTTTTTCCTGGTTTTGGTTTTTGTATCAGTGTCTGGTTTAAGGTATGTTTTTGTTTTGTGTTTATGTCTTAATAAAGGTGGTTTAAAACTCAAAACTCTCTCTCTTACCTAGAGTCAGAGCTCGCTGACATCACAGTCTATCATCACTCAGCCTGCCATGACAAAGACAAACACTTCCTTATTTTGAGGATTGAGGAACTTCATTTGCTTAAGAAAACAACAATAAGAACTATTTCTGTGGAGGCTCACTGTGTGTGTGTGTGTGTGTGTGTGTGTGTGTGTGTGTGTGTGTGTGTGTGTGTGTGTGTGTGTGTGTGTGTAGTGAAAGTACCGTCCTCTAACACACGCCCACACTCTGCACATTCAGCTGACATGACCCACCCAGCTCCCTGGCAGCCGACAGCACCAGTTTTATTTGTGTCAGCACACTGCACCTTTCGACCAATCAGACGCCAGATCAGGGCACTGTGCACAGTCTGAATCCATAACTTTATTGGAACCTTGGCGATCAGTTTGCACACAGAGACCTGTTGGAAATGGTGAGGACCAGGACAGCTGCACTGTGCTGCTGTGAGCTTATGACAGGCCCGACTGCTGCGAATGGTCACACCTTTTTTTTTTTTTTTTGTAATAGCCCTCAGCAGACAGGAAGCTGGTTATGATCTGTGGTGGTTGTGGTCCCACAGGGTCCAGCCAATGTGCGTAGGTAAATCTCTCTGCAGAGATTAGCAAAATGAGCCTCAAAATTTGACGCACCACCAAGGCTGTCTCTCACCCATCTACGCTACGGCCATTTTCCTGATCTTTCAGCTTCAGCACACAGCTCCCATGAGGAAAAGCCACCTACACTTCCCCTTCTGACACAGTAGATACTGTCTTAATTTATTGAAGATATGTAAGCAAGGTTTTGCTTACATAAAAGCACATCCACCTGGTTCACTTTTCTATTTTGAATCATTGTAAAAAAAAATATTTACATTCCCATTAACGGTTCTTACTCTTCATGAGTAAATTTGTCTTTAAAAGGCAGAAGTGGGACATGAGTAACCAACAAAAATATTTACACAGCAGGGGAAGGGGCTTTGGTGCTTTGGCTTCAATAGGAGTGAATAAAAAGACATGAGAGAGAGAGAGAGATAGTGAAAGATAATGAAAGCGCAGACGTTATATTCACTTCAAGTACTGCTTCTCATGCACACTACTGAGGTACTGCGACACACACATGAGGCCAGAAAGAAACAGAGGACCATCTCTCCTTTTGGTCTTCTTCTCTTTCCCTCTCTAACCCTATCCCCTTCTCCCTCACTCTCCCCCCCCTCCCTCACTATCTCCTTTCCACCTCAATCCATCACCATCATCCTCCCATCCCTCTCTCCCCAGCTTTCTCTCAGTCCTTTCTATAACCATTTCCCTTCCTTCCCATTCTTCCCATCACTCTCTCTTTACATCTCTTTTCCTCTCTAACCCTATCCTTCTGTCTCCCTACCCCTCCCCAACCCTCCGCTATTCCTCTCCACCCCAACCCTTCTTTCTCCTGCTCTCTCTCTCTCTCTCTCTCTCTCTCTCTCTGCATGTCTTTCTGTTACTGCTCCTCTTCCTCCCCTCTCTTCCCATCAGTCTGTTTTCCCCCCCTCTCTCGTCTCGTTTCTCCATCCGTCCCTGTTTGTGTGAGTGGGAGAGGGGCAGAGCAGGTTTCTCCATCCGTCCCTGTTTGTGTGAGTGGGAGAGGGGCAGAGCAGGTTTCTCCATCCGTCCCTGTTTGTGTGAGTGGGAGAGGGGCAGAGCAGGTTTCTCCATCCGTCCCTGTTTGTGTGAGTGGGAGAGGGGCAGAGCAGGTTTCTCCATCCGTCCCTGTTTGTGTGAGTGGGAGAGGGGCAGAGCAGGTTTCTCCATCCGTCCCTGTTTGTGTGAGTGGGAGAGGGGCAGAGCAGTCAGCTGGGCTGTAGCTGCTCCTTGTCCCCAGCTCCATAATCATCTCTCTGTGCTTTGGGGAACAATAGGGCATTCTGCAGAGCACAAAAACGCAGGCCAACAATTAACAAGGGATCCTACCCAGCCTAGCAACACATTTCTGAAGCCCCCACTCTGCAAAAAAAAAAAAAAAAAAAAAAAAAAAAAACCTGCCTCTCCCCCTCATCTCTCTCTCTCTCTCTTTTTCTCCCCTTCTCTCTCTCTTCCCTCCAGCCAGCGCAGCCGGATTAGAGGACAAGAAAAAGAGAAAGATGTGGGGAGGTGAAACGGAAGAGGAGAGAAGCAGGGTGGTGGGATGGGGGCGGGGGGTGGTGGGGCAGTGTTCTTGGCTCAGTGTGGTTAAAACGCAGCAGTCTGCCTGTACCACCGTGTCTCAGAACGCGTCTAGCTCGGCTTAGTGTGGTTAAAACACACCAGTCTGTCAAAAAAAAGTCGAACATTATCTTCAAACCTGTCATTACTGCCAACCTGTTCCCAGTTATCCTCCTTGATTAATGATGAAACAAACTATTCCCAGAGTAATCAACACAAGCTGACGAAAATAGAGTAAATGGTTACCAATTTCATTTTGTAATAGAATTGCTGTCCTTTAGAAACTACAGTTATTTTTGTTATATTCTTTGATGTTTTTAATCTGTCAACAACTGTAAAATATAAATTACCCTACAGTAATATGCAGGAACAACAAATACTGCATGTGCTCGTAAAGAAAAACATTAGGTTTCTATTACAAAATTAAACTAGAAACTGTGGATAGAAACTGTGGATATACGTCACTTGTAAACTTCCGGCTATTAGACCGAAGAAAACAGCGACCGTTATATCTATGGTAGTATGTCCAAAAACTGGCGTACTGTACCCAGTAGTAGGCACTACGTCGACGTAAGGAGGCACTGATCAGTATGCGATTTCGGACGCAGGGAAAGTTTGCTCCTCCCCTGTTTTGAGTTCACCAGCTGCCACTGGTGCCTACTAAGGAGGCCACTCTCTGATCCCCTTACCCTCCGACCTCTCATTCAGCTGACACCCTTTGCATTTTTGGAGGTGTGCTTCCACATAAAATATGACTAAAACCAAAAAAAAAGAAATAAATAAGAATATGAAAAAAATAAATAAGCTAATGCCGCATACACGATTGCTTTTATTGAGCTCATTCACCATATATACATATATATGAGGTGTGACTATTTTAATAATGAGACTGGGCTTATGCAAGTCAAACCACAGCGCATATGCGCAAACTGCTGCAAGATTCAATCCACCAGCTGTTACACATTGCTTGAAGTAAACGTGTTTCTCTTGACCATTAGTCTCATTATTTAATAGCCACACCTTGTATATACCATTTACACATGTACCATTGACCAGCCTTACTTCATAGCAACACACATTGGCAGGAAGTCCAATAACATAAGATGAGGGAAGTTGGCCTCTCATATCTCATGAAGGGGGGTACCGCTGCGTAAGTCATTTAGCCACTTCGATTCCATCGTTCCGAGCACATCACTTTTTCACTTTGAATGTTTGAAGACGACACCTAAAAATGTGAAGAAGCCAAGCGATTCAGAGATACAGGGTCTGCTTCATGCTGCCTCCTGGCTCTACTCTTGCTTTTATCTTTTATCAGGTGTGGTGGAGGTAGGGTGGACCCACATGCCAAAGATCAACACTCAAACCACCCCCACACACACACACAAACAAACACACACACACACACATACACACAAACACACACATACATACACACACACACACACAAACAAACACACACACACACATACACACCACACACACACACACACAAACAAACAAACACACACACACATACACACAAACACACACATGCATACACAAACTCACTCACACACACACATACACAAACACACACATGCATACACAAACTCACTCACACACACACACACACACACACACACACACACAAACACACACATGCATACACACACACACACACACACACACACACACACACACAAAATCTCTCAGGATGCTGCTACTCAAAACAAGAGATACAAATGACGGGCTGTTTTGCAACGTGCAGCTGAGAAATGGCCGCTGTATTTTTGGATCAGATTTCCCCTCCTTTAAGGCAGGAAATCTGTCCATGATTTAAGACCAAAAAAATAAATCAGTGCTTCTGCAGGATGACCGCACCTGGCCTGCCACTGAAGGCCAAAAAGACGGTGGCAGAATTTTGGCACAGCATGCAGGTTCTCTTTCTTCCCATCCAGGGTGACTCTGCACTACCAGATAAGTCTTCAGAGGCCGGCTGCTGGAGGTTCTGTGGACACACTATGTCATGAGCTTCACATCCTCTTTTGTGAGGTGCGCGATAGAGAACTGTGCTGTGAGACGAGAGGGGAAACGATACTTCAGTATTACTGTATATCCACTGGAGTAATCGTGGACCAAGTCAGGCTAAACTAGTGGAGCATTGTGTACTGC
This sequence comes from Albula goreensis, assembly GCA_022829145.1. Lineage (NCBI taxonomy): Eukaryota > Metazoa > Chordata > Actinopteri > Albuliformes > Albulidae > Albula > Albula goreensis. The sequence continues at coordinate 34,937,855 of CM040751.1, read as the reverse complement.
AAACACAAGGGCCTACAAGAACGGCACCTCTATATTTCCATCATCCTTCTTCATCGCAGGGTAGATGTAAGAGTACTAACAGCCTGAGCAGTTTTGATAACCAAACTTCAAAGTGACTTTTCTTTTTTTAAAATCAGCAGACAGTTTATTAGAAACTAATAATACTAATAATAATACATTTACATGTTCAGACTAATTACAGAAATCGTCACTGGTGGTGGAAGGTCTCAGGTTCCATGCATGCTATGGTCATCTGTAAGGGTATGAACACTTCAAAGATTCTGGGAAGATCCTCTGGTCATGAAACCTCAGGATTCCTCCTCCAGTCCGCCACTACAGGTAATTCAGACACCGCAACGCTAACTGAATCCTCACAATCTCTGCCCAGCCCCTGAAATACCACCACACCGTGGCTCGCTCGATGGGCGACCAGATTCCGTGCAGCTCGCGCCTTGTGGTTAGCCAAGCCTAACTGCGGACGGTTTCTGTATTTGGACCCCGTGTCGTGACTCGCTGCACCACACGGATTTTACATTACAGCCTTTGGTCATCGTGCATCGCCATTTCATCCGCACGATTTGAACGTCAGTGAACGTGCAATGGAATTTATGAAAAAAAAAAAAAAAAAAACCAAAGGTGATTTGCTTGCGTGCTGTGCTAGTTTCTGTGTAGGGAGAGAGCAGAGACAGCGCTCATTGAAGAGATGCGGTGGAGGGGATAAACGCAGCACGTGGACTTTCTGAGGCTCTCTTGCTCTCTCTACAAACCAAAGCGACCACAGGAAGAGTTTAGCCTTTATATCAGACATGTCTATTCATTTTTCCTCTGTAAATAACCTACTGTTTGGGCAGACAGCACACAGACAGACTAACACATGGATGTGCCTATTAAACCGTTCTATTAAACTGAAGATATTCAGGAAAAGTTTCAAATCTCATATCAGAATTCAAGTCTACTTCTTCAAGCAGGAAACGCTGCTTTCTGCAGATAAGCATGGCCATATTCAAAGTAGAGCTTGAAATAGCTTTTTTTCTGGTTTTCAAATACTAACCTTCATGCTGTGTTTGTCAAATTAAGGACATCTGGATAATCTCCTGTTTGGTTGAATACAGTTTTTTTGGCCACCTCAACCACAAGAATGTGTCACATGTTTCACATATATATCACATTATATGACCGCATAAAGGCTGTTTTTACACACACCGCCTATGTATGCCATTAAACAAGTTTCCAAGCAGTACTTACAGAATTGAGAGCGCTCTGCCACAAAGGTACAGCAGGAGATTTATGCAAGAGTGGTTTCATTATTTTTATGGAGAGTTATGGTCTGGTCCACCGGGCAGATGAATTACTGCACGAGAGAGGGTCACCCTGAATACCCTCCGCAGTGCAAAATAACTCACTTTAAAAAAAGTAGGCACCAACTGCGGCTCACTTGTTTAGGCACTCTGGCTAATGAAAGCTAATATTTCATGCTGGAATGGACCTGTGTTCAGAATAATAGGCATGTGTTTTTTTCATAGTGTTTACATACAAGGTCTACATGTAATTTGCTTCAGGTGTGGCCAAGATATGTGTGTATAAAACTACTGAGTCAGAAAGAGGTAAAGTCTTGGACTATCATGAAAACATCGGAGGTCACCATTGACTTCCGCCCCCCACCACAATCTTTTGAAGATTCGTACTGACTGCGCCATACTTGTGATAATACACTACCCAATTAGACATCTGGTGAATTGAGATCACCATTTGCACTACTTTAGCTGTCAGTTACTCTAATGCAAAACATAACCTGGGTCACACAGTTTTTTTAAGTCGCTGTATATAGTACGCAATTACAGAGCACAATGCTCTGTAGGTGAAATCAAAAATAGGACCTAAACAGGCTAAATGTGGAAGCGCTTGTCTGGACCACAATCATAAATTATCTCCAGCAGTAAATTGCAGCAGTGCAATCAATCCTCATTTACGGCCTCTATGAAAAGTGAAACAATCTTACAGTTTTAGCACTGACCGCGCAAACAAAGCCAGCGAGTCACATGGCTGCCCCCACGGCCAGGTTCTGGACAGGCCAGTGCCCGAAGTAATGCCAATGACCGGAGCTCTGTCTGGAGTCACACCCTACACTCTTGTTTGGATGGACAGAAACAAGAATCGGAGTGGGAGGGGGGAATCAGCTGACTCGTCTTGCAGAAGCACTGAGCTCCAGAATGATGACTTATCCATTCGGCAGCTGACTGTGACAGAGGCAACAGTGAACAGGGGGGGCAGAGCGGGTGGGTGGGAGGCGCGGGGGTCATTTAACACATGCGGCCTGAACTCACTGTACAGCTATCTTTATATTTGATTCGTATTTTTGTTGTTTTTTTTTTTGTATATTTATAGCCATTTAGCTATATCAATGTGATGGATGACATCACAGTCAAATGTGTGCAGAAGTAATGACATAGGCTGATTAAGGTCACACTAAGGTGGACGACTGAGATATTTTAAAGAAGAGATTCTCAGGAATGCTACCATGCACACATAGTTTTACATGCAAGTTTACCTTTACACTGTTATCCACAGCGACCTACTTTTATCCATTGATATGGCTGGATAATTACTGAAGCAGTTCAGGTGGGGTACCTTGCTCAAAGGTCGAATAGCGGTGCCAAAGCTAGCAATCAAAAGTTCAGTAACCTCTAAGTTCAGCTTCCTATTCATTATGCTACACTACGACCCCACATCAACTCTTCCGCTCTACAAAATCAGGGCACTGGCTGCTGTTACCGCTTTGGTTGATTCTTTTATTAGAACGTTTCTGTACATTTTACTGTACGATGCAGTGTAGGTACAATGAGTAAAGGAAGTAAGACTATGACTCAAGGCCACAAAAACACAGATATTTTTGGGTTTGATTTCACCAATCATGTACCTGCCCAGTGCTCATTAATCCTCTTCATGGGTGGCAAAAGTCCTCAGTGCAAAAGCCCACATTTACCTCCAGTTGGAGGACTGAATATCCCAGAACACCACTGCGAAACTCATCTTTTCCACTCACCTCAGTACACTGCTGACCAGTTGTAGCCTTTAAAACACGCAAGAAACACTGCTACTCTTTCTGCTGCCACATGCATTCATTTAAAGTGAAAACAAACATGACAATACTTCCATATTTCATTTGGTCTTTATAAAACGACAAGCTGTTTTCCCATTTACAGACAGCTAAAATCAACATGGCCGTCAGGGGCAAACGGTAGGAGGAAGTAGCAGAAGCTTTTGAGAGGTCTGGCAGGAAAAGACATAAATTATCTGATCTTCGGTGAACTTAGCACCTGTAAACCTCAGAATACCTCCTACTTTGATAGGCATGTGTAAGACTTCACATACAGTGACTCTCCATGAAATCACTAATATTTTAGCGATGTTTAGAGCATGTATTTTCAGCAATGGATCAACCTCATTCATCAAAACTCACCAGAAACATGTCTACCAGCATATATCCACAGGTAGTTATGCCGAAGCTTTCCACTGCACATGACCTTATTGACATCTACAGATTTGACATTTTTATTCAGAATGATTTACAGCGCAGAGCATAATAATACACCAATAAAACAAACCAAAACCTGAATTCGGAGGTAGCCTGCGGCTCACCAGTTGATTTTTAAAAATATGAAACTCAGCCACATGCTAAAAACTGTGATTGAGGATTAGTCGCGCACCAAGTTGTGATTCAATTGCAGCCAAAGAATAATCAAATTAATAACAGATTAAAGAGTAACGGTACAAAAGTGAGTGCACAGGGCAGCCACCCAAATCTGATCCAACTTCCTCTTCCAATCGAGCACTCTGTAAATACAAGAACATATAAAAGTCAACAAAACAAATGTGTTTTTCTTCTCTCTGACGGAGAGAGGTAGGTAGGTAGGTGGGGTGGATGGGGGGGGTACACAGCACGGCTTGGGCCTGCATCAGATTTAGAGATAATCGTCAGAGGAATGTCCTAGCCTGCGTTCAGCTCAAAGCTCACTGTACTGAAATGAGTCAGGGAGATTGGCCACTAAGTCCAGGCCGCTGCGTGCCTCGAGTGAAGGCCTGTTCGGGATGTCGGATTGCGTTCAAATAGTGCTGGAACGCTTCCTTTCCTAAGCTTGCATCAGTTGGGGAGTTCTGAATCCCGACATATTTGTGAACATCCAAAAACCAACTTTCCGAAGTTTCCATCCACTTCCCACAACCACTGGCCAGGTGTGCTTGGGCGGGGTTTTTTTCAGAGGTCAGGTGTGCTTGGGCGGGGTTTCCAGGGTATGCCAATTACATCAGCTCGTTACTCACAGACCCACTTCTGCCACATGTTAAAGAGTTCACCAATTCAAAGACTCCAAAAAATTAATGGAGGGAGCTAGCAGACAGCGCACCATCAGACCTTGATGGACATACCGCATCACATTTTCAAGAGGATTTTTTAAGAGGTCAACAAATTTGATCTGAAATTTGAATGACAGCTTCCACTACATAGGCCTAACAGATTTATAATCCACATGTGCACAGCTATCAAAAGCAAAGTAACGTAAAAGCTACCAATCATCAGGTAGATGTCAAGTTCCATTACTCTAAATGTCGCACCGCTAGACAGTGTTCACTTATTACAGACAGCACGGAATGTATAAAAGACCTCAACATCACGGTACGTTAGCTTCGACTTGGTCTCCACATTTCTCATCTCAATACGCTACAGTTAAAAACAAAGAAGAAACCCAGTGAGGGACAGTCATCTCTTTTATTTGAGTTGTTTCATGTTACTGAGGCACAAAATACCAACAGACAAATTAAAGCAAAAAAGAACATAAACATTACACACTGCGTTTAAACTCTGACTGCTCCCACCGTTCTCTGTGACAGACAGGCCCTCGCCCTGTCCGACGTGTCGAACGAAACGTTGTACGAATTATTTTGTTTGAGGCATGCAGAGGGCTTCCAGAGCTCAGCTACTCAACTCCACCCTAACCATCATACTACACTGCCCACCCTCTTATTACTGTTCACACTGTGGAGACCTGTGGTTACCTTTGCTATGTGTGCCGACAAGATTAACAGCCATCACTGTTTGGGATGCACCAATTGTGAAAGTCTGGGCCTATACCGATACCAATGTTTAAAGTAACAATGTGGTTGACAGCCAGTGCTGATGCCGATGGTTTTTTTGTTTGTTTGTTTGTTTCTTTTGTCTTTGTTGTTATTTATTCCCTCATTTGTGCCATGGAAACAAAGAAATCTTCAATATAAAAAACAATAACTGAACTGTTTTAAAGTCTTTCAGCCCTTCATCAACGATCTTTGAATTAGCACAAATTCAGTCATACAAATTAATGAAACAACCTTTATTTTAACCTCCTTTCACATTTAGCCAGCGCAAAATTTATGCAACACAACAGATAAACATCGGCCACTGCCATCTGTGAATGTCACCTTATATGCCAATTGACTGATGGCAGTCAACAAGGCGAATATCGGCAATACCAATGTGCAGTCGATATATCGGTGCACCCCTAATCACTGTTAGCACATATGGCTTTGAATTGGTCATGTCTTTATTTCAGCATCAGCTGGTTTATTTGTATCTTATTTTGAACAACAGGCACTAGCCGTACAAAAGGGCCCAAAAACACTTGCATTGGCCGGGAATCGAACCCGGGTCAACTGCTTGGAAGGCAGCTATGCTCACCACTATACCACCAATGCTAGCTGTGAGGAAAGGAAGACAGATGCAGACACACAGAAGTAAAAGCCCCAAGAGCATGCATGTGCAAAGTTGGTGTGCAAGTGAGAGAAGACAACGCAAGCTTACAAGCATGTGCGAACAAGTCACCACACAAGTAAGTATGCACAGAACGGGAGTGAGGGTGAATACGGTGAGTGAGTCAGTCAGTCAGTCAGTCAGTCAGTCAGTGAGTGTGTCAGTGAGTGAGTGAGTGAATGTGTGAGTGAGTGAGTGAGTGAGTGAGTGAGTGAGTGAGTGAGTGAGTGAGTGAGTGAGTCAGTGACTGAGTCAGTGAGTCAGTGAGTCAGTGAGTGTGAAGCTGAAAGGCATAAGGGGGCAGAGAGGCTGAAGTGTATGATCTCTGCACCAATGAGAAGTGAAATTGCACAGGCTGGGGATCAGTAAGTGGGACGACCAGGGGAGAACGTGTTCTCAAATACAGCCTGGTTTCAAATCCGCGCAAAGTGAGACTGCACATGCGTGTGTGTGTGTGTGTGTGTGTGTGTTTGAGCGAGCGAGTGTGTGAGTGTGTTTAACAGCTATCAAAGTGAATATCCTACAGAATGACTCGACTGAGCGAAAGGCTCCATACAATTTGATTAACCTTACCTCACTCACTCACTCACCGTATTCACCCTCACTCCCGTTCTGTGCATACTTATTTGTGTGTTGACTTGTTCGCACATGCTTGTAAGCTTGCGTTGTCTTCTCTCACTTGCACACCAACTTAGCACATGCATGCTCTTGGGGCTTTTACTTCTCTGTCTCTGCATCTGTCTGTCGACCGATAACACTGAAGGGTGAGTGCGGGTCTGACAGAAAAATTAGGTTGTCAGTCACAAAAGTAAAAGATTTGCCTTATAAAATATAATAAAAATAAAATAAGGATATCGCATGGTTATTTTTCCAGTCATGTGTCTTTCTCTGCTTCATCCACATCCTGCAAGCCAATCACATACCGAAGACCCAACATGCATTCCAGAGCTGACCACAGTACAGTTAAGCCACCTCAACATCAACAATGAGGTTGCCGTGGAGATAACAGAAGCAGAAAGATGTATGTGGGGAAAACACCTGCAAAACAGCCCACAATTAATATGAACCGTGATTAAGGCAACTGCTGTACTTTCCAAGGCAACCTGTCTCTGCCCGCAACCATATGCCCCTAACTACCTCTCAATCGCTAGCGTCTGACTGAATCTGAAGACACGCTGTTGGAGGCAGTCATTACAGGAAATTATGCCTCTCCTTTGATCACTGATCAAAGTTCACTTCACTGGAAATGCGAAAATAAATAAATAAATAAACCAAAAAAATGTGGTAACTACTGTCAGCTACAAGAGGGCCTCTGTGGTCACCGCTGAATCACCGATCAGACATCAGATCAAGAACTGCCCTCTTCTCCAGCTACACCGCTGCTTTCAGACAAGGCAGGTGGACAGACAACATCCCTTAACCACACCGAAGTGTCAATTTATTCTGACGTCCGGGCTATTGATCGCGATTCCAGCTAGCAGGTTAGCGAGCGACCAGCTTAAACACAGAGTAAAGCAACGGTGATCAATATAGCTCAGTGCAGGGATTAAGTGAAAGTTATAATTCTCAATCTGTGCTTTAAGGATACAACAATTGCATATTATTGTATTGTATATAATCATTATACAAATGCATATTAATGCTAACCAATAAACATCAAGGCCTACTATATTTTGCAGGCATTCCGATGTAAGCAGAAGATTTACTCATACTCTTACCGTTCATAAACCTTTATCTTCACCATTTAAAATGCAAGTCTCACCAACACCTCAAATGCATAATGATTCCAGTTTAGTGGCAATAAAAATGGAAGTCCCATAGTGGTGTTATGTACTACACGTCAGTGTAACTGTTACATTTCAAACTGCTGTGATGAATTTTTCTGACTGTTTGGCGCAAAGATGTGAAGAAAACAGCACATCTACAGCTTGTGAAAGCCTGGTTCCAGATATGAATCTACTTATGAGCTAAGTCAGTAAAGACACAGTATTATTGCATGTGTTGGTAAGCCTCACACACAAAAAAATATTTTTATTACATTGAGTTTGTGCATGATCAGCTAAGGTTTGGCTTAATTTTCTTAATTAATATTTGCACTATATAAAAATACAATAAAAAAATACTACACTACATAAAAATAAAAAGGTTTGAGGACCAATTCTTTGGGAAGTGACAGCTGAACCATAAATAACTACACAAGTATGTCCTGTAGTAGTTTTTGCATACAAATTACAGTGTGCTAGTAAAGACTGGGGACTGGAAGGGGCGCATGTGACAGAAAACTCAAACCCCCCCGGAGTGGAAGTCATCTCACACCGGTACTGGTGTGCTCTTATCTCTGTCTCAGCATCTCAAAACACAAACTCTTTCCATACGGGCTAAATCAGGAAACCACAAATACTCAGACGCATTAGTTAAATATAGGCACCAGCATCCAGTACACCCCTCACAAACAAATTTTGAGGCCTACCATGGTGACTGCAACATGCAAAGAAATCAAAACAGGTTACTTATGCCTATCTGTTAACGCTGCCAATATGGGGAAACTTCTGGCTGCACAGAGCTCAAGAACCATGACTGTCAACGGCACAGCATCTCACTGGAAAGCTCGCCCAGTTTACATAAATCCAAAACAGGGAAAAAGAAATCTGTGAAAAAGAGCTCAGAGCATTGCAAAAAGGCATCAGGGAATAGTTAGTCTAAAGAACAGCGCAGTGCACCCCCCACTACAATCCCCACAACACTGCCGAAACCCCCACCTCCCTGTCCCAGCCTGCCCTCAAACTGCACACCACCAATTTCTACTCACCAGCCTGACCACAAGCCTACAGCCCTGGTGCTCTTCCTGGCTTAGTCACCCTCACCCCCAACCCCCCACCCGACCACCCCCCACCCGACTAACAAAGCTCAGGGGCCTGACTCAATTCTCAGTGCTAGGGCAGCATGTTCTCTGAACCAGGTGAACTTTGACCCTGTTCATGCTGGCTGACTGACTCACTACTGACACAGTTCAGGATCTAGGCTAAGGGGGGGGGGGAAGAGAAAACGGGTGAGGCAGGGGGGGTGGTGGTGGGGGGGCCGGATGGGGGGGCTGTAACCCTTGAGAAAAGCATGAGGAATTCCAGAGTCACTGCACTTCTGGGAAAGAGCACTCTTCACCCACACCAGAGGAGAGCTTGGGGTTTGGGAACGAGGAGCTGGGAGCTGGGAGCAGGGCCTAGCCAACTGGACATAGAACTAAATGGCCCACCGTTCAAAGGCCCAGGGCAAGCAGTCCAAAGGCCTGGATGAGCTCATTTCATTATGGCTGTGGGGGAAAAAAGCACTATCTTGAACTGTCTTGTTAGACATCCACACAGCGGAATGAAAGTGAAAACACTGTTAGTTTAACACTGTTGTGTTAAACTGCCACAGATCATACTCTATTCTAATGTCCAACAAATAATGACAACTGAGATCCAAGGCGATCTCTGTTATCAGATTCATTTGACAGTTCTTTACATACAAAATCCTCACAAAGCTGGGATGTTATTCCCACCGCTGGGCTCTAACCCCACTAATCGCGGGTAATTGATTGTGCTTTAAGAGTGGATGGACAAAGTGATAATGTCCCTCAAATGTTGGACTGTTCGTGGCACAAGTGGTGTGTGGCCTTGACCTTTACGTTTCCACTGCTCTCGCTTGGTCATTGCTTGACCATTGCTCTTCCTTTAAATCATCCTTACAATACCATTTATATATCCAAAAAAAGTACTGCAAAAAGCTACATAAGTGTTTTGTTAGAGTTTTATACACTGAACACTTCAATGACAAAGAAAAATGAAATATCTGTAACCATCTATAAGCTATCCATAACCTTAAAAATAGTTGATTAATATTTGTATCAGAAGCGGAATGAAAACCACTTATGAATAATAAAATATATGGGTCGTCCAACTAGAAATAATTTAAATACAGAAACATTCCATCCTAATTTAGGTCCACCAGTTTTGGAATATGAGCAAAATATAGCCAGAAATTTGCTGGTAGAAAATATATCTGCTTCATTTTTTTAAACACTGTTGAAATGGGTTTCCTTCTACCTTTGATGGAGTCCACACTAGATCAGAAGACTAAAACAGCGAAATTGGAAACTGAAAAAGGAAGTCTACGCTTTAGTATTTAATACTGAGGTGGTAATATAGCCCATATATGGTGATCCAATTCCAGAAGACCCACATTCTATGAATTTCTACAGTAGTTGCAGTTACAATATCACATTTTTTGGTAAGGACAATACTTCATTACACAGTCTGTGACTGAGCACCAGCAAATTGCTATTGCGGATAGCAGCAATTAATCACTGGCTTGTCAGACAACAAATCCCTTCTACTGGCGTTAATCACCTATTTGCTACACAAAACGTCTCATTAATATCAAACTAATAAGACAATTTCAAATAAAGTGAATTAAAACATGAATACATCCCAAAGCAGCAGTACCTGGTGTTGTTCTTCTCTTCCTTTTAAAAAACTTTTAAAAAACTTTATTTGAGTTAGTACGTTAAACCATGTGCATTAGAAATGTGTTGAATGCTGTAGCTGGAGCTGTTATTTGGTAAGACAATTCGGCTCCAGTATCAGACAGCAGAAGTAAACACGAATGCACTGCGTCCACTTGACTAGTATAACAAAACTACATTGCGCATAGATGAGAAAACTTTAAAATGTACGTTTTATTACACAATTATAGAGTTCAGTTATTGAACATCAAACTCTGTGAGACAAGTAGCAGCTTAGTTTAGAATTGGAAGTACCGAAGCTGTCCCTCTTGCTCTGTCCCTTCTATAGTAATGAAAGGACTCTACGTGCAGACATGCAGTCATGGGTACATAAACATTGACACCCTATTTAACATAAATGCCACAAACCGTTGAATACTTAGGAGAGTTACTCGGATATTTTACCAACAGAACGGTAAGAGTTACTTGATGCATGATATTGTGTCTTCGTCACGCATACTCCTTTCCTGCACCAGGATAAAAAAATTCTCTGCAACTTTAAGATTTTCACCAAGTAGAGCCGTGGACGCCGACTGAATACAGCAATACACTTGCATAAACAAATGCGTCAACATTTGAACGGCTTTCCAAAAAAATCACAAGAAATTGAGCTGGCTCTTAACCGTAGACGTCAAACTAGGGAAATTCAAAGTCTTATGAATGTTTTCAAATAAAGTACACTGAAAAATAACATAACTTTGAAAAATGAATACTCATAACGATCAAGCTGGTTATCAATTCCGAAAACACGTCAATATCAGGTCAATTATATGGTATGTCAACAATAGCGAAAACACTGTGCCATGCTTTGTAGTTTATGTATTAAGTACCGTAAACAGCTACAGTTAATTGCTAACGCTGGCTGGAGCAAAAAAAAAAAGTTAAGGCGCCTCAACAGTTCGCAATATTTTCAAGATTCGTTCCATAATCCTTCAGTTTCCTTCTTGAATAAAAACTCGAATTAGTGGCTAAATGGTCATGCTATCGACACATAAAAACCTCTTACCTTCTATACTGTTCCTCTCAATTCCCCAGCGTCAATTTTGAGATGTAAAGTGTTGTCCTATGGAGCACCGCTGGGTGACATTTTCTCACGCTTGTTTTGTAGCAGTAGTTAAATACAAATCCAACCCAAAAAAACTTCCGCAGCAGTCACGTGACCGAATTAATAAACGGGGAACTTGTCAAGGCTTTGGTCCCAGCCACCAGCGAGCGCGCAAGGAAATCACTGTGGTTTAAACTATCTACACAAACCCTGTGTCTACTTCCTAATTAGCTACCTTCGCATGTTCAAAAATCTCAATGCATTCATTACTTAAGGAAATCTGGGCAAGGCTATTCACTGTGACGATTATTAGCAAATATACTGTTTTACCCCTAATGATAGCCTGTACTATGAATGAACTTTACAAAGTCAAGGAAAACTCATGTGAGACGTGGAATGTTGTAAATGCTAGGTGTCGTGTAACTTTACGTCCATTCGTAAATTTATGCAGTTCTTGCGTCCTTTTATAATCTAAATGAGCATTAGGGAACTGTCCACAAGAGAGCGACAAAGCACTTTGGACAAAACATTCACCCTGTCAATTCTCGTGACTTCTGTGAACAGAGTTAATCACGCGTTCCCGTTATAGAGACAGTCACAACTATAGATTTATTAAGGATTCTTATGGTCCTAAGCACCAATCTTTTGTAGCTTCTTGACATCGGTAGCTTAACAACATCACATTCACACAATTACATTGACTATAGTAAGGTCTCCCGCTAGTTTTCTTATGTCACATATTACACATAATTCGGAGCTTTTGTGCAATTGCATTATGCAGGCAAACGCTCTGAAATTTCTTTTAATTCAATTTTCATTCATCTCGGGTCGATGGACACTGCAATGCAAAAGGGGATTACTGTAGACTTGACAAGAAAAGGAACAAGGCGGCGCAACAAACTAGGCGAATTTTGGATTTGTGTTTATTCTTGAAGCGAAGTTTACTAAATTGTCTACGCCCTCTCCGTTTTTCGGGGTTATCTGTGTCCTCCTCCGACCGTTGGGAATCACGACAGAAGCTGTGTGTTGTGGTGTGTTTGAGGTGTTGGGGGGTGGGCAATCTGCTTACGAGACGCGGTGACTCACTCGTCTCGTTGCTCTTGGCAGAGCAGCAGTCCAATGAGGGGGCGGTAGGACAGCCCATCACGATGCAGGCGTATTCTTTCGTGCCCCGCTGAAAAGGAGGAGCAGAGGCGTTCTACATTGCAGTTCTAATGAGCTGCTCTCAGTAGCTGGTGGTGGAACTGAACTCGTGATTCAAAGGCTTCGACAAAAGCTGGAGTCTGAAGGCTCAGGCTATACCAGAGCCAAATAAGAAAAAAAAATTAAAAACGAAATAAAAAAATGATCATCTGATCTCTACAGGAGGAACGCACCCAAGTGCACAATTGATTCACAGCTGGAAGATGACAACTCAAAATCTCACAATTACAGTCTCTAGTCGAATTATTTCCATGTTTCAGGGAAACTGAGTTCAGTTCCGATAGCAAACACGCATCCCCTAGACCCTCAATGTCTGTAACAGATATACTTACTGATTTTGTTCATGTGCATGTATGATTGGGTCATGTTAACAGCAGGAGAGGATAGTCTATACAGATGGCTCCGGCTGACAGAGTTAAGCCGTAATGAGTGCTGCAGAGGAACCCATCTAAGTTGTTTTGCTGTGGATTTGCTTAAATGCCTTCTCTCTGACTTTGTAACCCCTACACATATGACCAAACAGCATCTGCATGGAAACAAGCCTTTCTCAGCTCTGCCTCCAATAAGGCTTGCAGGCAAATATAAATTGCAGGCAACAGTAGATATCAGGAATGGGATTCATTTATAATACTCAGTTCTTGGTATTTTTTTTCCAAGCACGTATTCAGAACTGTAACGTCGTGCCACGGTCTTATGTATACATCAAACAAATCCATCGGCCTCAAAAAAATAATGAATGAATAAATCAATAATCAACACATGACAGCATGGCAGACAGCATTTAATCAGCAGCTGCTCTTGTCACCATTTAGTCACACACGCTTTGCCAGTTTGCCACATTAGAGGAGACATTAGCGCCCCCAACCCCCCCCCCACGACGCACTCTGATGCTCTGTTGATATCCATGGTGAAGTGGGCAACTGGGGGCTGATGGGTAAGGTCCATGGGCTGAGGATTATGGGAAGCAATCTGGCCTGGCCTGGGGTGGGGTGTGAGGATGGGGCAGGGGGCTCTAAATGAAGAAATCCTGCTCCAGAGTGAGAGGAGAGAGGGAGGGATTACGGGATGGGGCTGGAGATCCATCCGTGCTAAAAACCGCTGATGTCTTAATGGTGTGAGTCAGTGATCAGGCGGGAGCCGCTACAGCGACCATGTGGCAGTCTGCCTTCGCAGCACCCTAAAAGTGCTCCCCAGAAACCAAACCTGTGGGGGTGCGACCGTGGGAGAGGTGTCACCAAGCGCATAGCCCCATGGGCAGCAGAAGGGTGGGATTGGTCGAATCGCACCACCACAGTGAACACCGGTTTTAATTCTGCTTCCAGCTGATGTCTTCCCTTAGTCGCCATGCAGTGAAATCACAGTCAACAACAACCGCTTATTCAGAGAGTTCAGTTTCTGTGTTACTCATAACTCCATATCCTTGGGCCTGTGCCACTCATGCCATTACTACCACACCAGAGCAGCCAGTAGGGAAAAGGAAAAGGTGACAAAAAAAATTTAAAAATGTAAGTAAAAACGCAGGCTTCTTCAGATCCACTCAAGTAACCCAGCTCTCCTGGGTCAGTCTCTCTTCTTCTCTGTTTCTCTCTCTTAATGATGATACTAGTGACGGAGCCCCGTGCTCTCTTCCCCTAAAATAATCAGCAATAAACCGTGGTTCTCTGCAGAGCCGCGGTTGCCATGGTAACGTGGAGTAAGGGTGGGTGGGTGGGTGGGGGTTGGATGGGGGGCCCGGTTCTGATCTAGGCCAGTGGTTGCTTCAGTAGTAGAAACGTCATCAGACTGCAGCTCTTTTACATCAGTGATGTTAATGAGGAATGGATATAAACAACGCACATTTAGTTAGATGCCGTTTGGCACAACATCCGTGGTTGTTCTCGGTTCGTTTCACGGCAAAGGAAGAAAATAACAATCCAACAATCTAGCATTAGTGAGGCACAACACATTTAAAAAGTGTGGGATGTAGGGAATGAGAAAACATGAAGTGACAATGCAAAAAACCCCCACCATAAAGGAATCTATTTTCTCATTAGAGAGGGATATCTATGCAGTTAAGACTCATTCTATTTATATGGGGATACAAGGATTAGTGCTTGCTTGATTTTAAAAATACAAAAATTCCAGATATCCTCTCAGTCTGTAGAGTCAGTGCAATGTCAATTACACCTTCAGCACTAGTTTGAGAGGGTGCATGTGTGCCTGGTAACTCTAATGCTAATGGCAGGCACGCCAGATAAAACAGTTAGAACGAAGGAGCAGACGAACATTCCAGAAAATTATCCCTATTAGAATAGGATGGAGTTGCCTGCTTTAGATCAACAGCAGGGTCGATAAGGCACCATACTTTTGCAAGTGTTTACATCTCAGCATTTAGATCTCAAACAGGGGCTAAGAAAAACACACCACTCATTCACAACATGGAAGAATTATTCCTAGCCTCATAGTTATTCATTTTTGTGTTTTTCTTTCTCTCTTGTGTCAAAATGTGGCATATAGTATGACTCATTCCATTGCCCTTACAGTAAGAATGGTATTTATCTTTTTATTTAACCATGAAGGTCAACTGAGAACTCATTCTATCAATTAAGCAGATAGCAGCTGTTTAGGTGGCCAGGTGTAGAGAGCAAATTTTTATGGGAAGTTGATAAGGACACTGGAGGTAACAGCCGTGCTCTTTCAAAACACTTCAGGGATCTTTAGTGACAACTGTGTGTGTAAGGACCTCAGTTTATCACCACAAATGAAGGACAGCACCTTCAACAGCTTTCCTCTACCTAATACTGCGTGGGGGCATTGGACTTTCTGTTCGATACGGAGGAGAGAATACCACCTTCTGGCCCACCAACACTTTTTCCTAGTAGCAACATAATCTTTCACCTTTGAGGTCTCCCATCCAAGTACAAACCAAGCAGACACCGCTTCTACAGCTTGTTATTACATAGGTTTTGCCATTCAAACATGAAAAAACACATTATGACTGCCTAACAAAAAAGGTTAACTTTAAAGCAAGTATGAGCACGCTGGCCCCATGACCCTTTCAGTTGCCCATGACAGTGACAGTTTCCAAAAGAAGGGAGCGATTTCAATGCTTACGATTTGTTTTTTTTTCTGTCAAATAAGAGCACTTGAAAATCTAAAAGGAATGAAGTTGCTGTGGCACCACATGGAAAAGTTTATCAAAGCAATGTGCTCATGAGTGTATGAAACCACTCCTCAACCCAATGCTTTTTCATCAGGAGAAAAGGATATAGGTTGTAGTCTTCTACTTTTCTGGACATCACAAAATGGCGGACACACTTGGTCCACTTTGTTGGCCATCTTGATGATGGCTACTATCGTGACCAATTGAGCTAACTGGATCATCCACATTTACTGAACAGAACTTAAATTAGCATCAACATTGCTTTACAAATATAGTGGTTGTTATGCAGAGACAGAATACAAGTCATGCTGTGTTCGCTAAATACATGCTCTATTTTTATACAGAGCATAAGTGTATGGCTGTAATACATTAAAATTTAAATTTATAGCCATTACAGTGGTCGGACTGCTAATATATTATTTATATTTCTGAGCTTCGATCACCACATGTAAGTGCACCAGTCTACCTATGAGAAAACTGTCCCCGCTGTTGCAAGAATTGTCTTAGAGAACATTTAAATTCAGCACTGTTCCATACACAGGGCTGTAGCTGGCGATTATGGATGCGGTCCAAGCAGATTTTCAGATGCAGGTGTAATTATTGGTGAGCTCTCCACAGTGCAAAATGCTGCGTATTTAAAACCACCATACTTCCTCCATCTTTTACAGAGCCCCCCTGGGAGTGTGACACCATATGCTATCACACGCAGGTAAATAAGTGTTTCACTGCTCGGATTTATGGATCAGAGCTCAGTCTTCACACTCATTGAGATTCATCACCAGTCCTGTGCACCGAGTCCATTATATCGCCAGCCTTGTATTGCCAAGCGAAGTGTCTGTTTGTGAGGGTTTGTGTAACACATTCAGCGTTACATACCAAGCTGAAAAAGTGGATCTGTGTTTGTTTGACCGCCACAAGAGAGCAAGAACCATACTGTACCCAATCTGTCCCAAAACTCTAAACACAC
The DNA here is from genome assembly GCA_022829145.1 of Albula goreensis. Lineage (NCBI taxonomy): Eukaryota > Metazoa > Chordata > Actinopteri > Albuliformes > Albulidae > Albula > Albula goreensis. Next base: position 34,921,176 of record CM040751.1, on the reverse strand, counting down.
CCTTACTCCCCGATCTGTCAATATTTTAAACAATGCTATTGTGTCTCCTGAACCTTACCATGCAAGTGATATAAAAAAATACCCAATTTATTAAAAATTTTACATGCACAATTTTTTTTTTGGTTATGGAAGGACACAGGACACATGACTGAAAACTTTCAGAGAAATCTGTATTTTGTTTTTTTTTTTTTTGTCCCTCTACATACATTCATACAATTCTAGATTACAGAAATCAGACTTGGTTTTGATGAGAATGGCACCTTCCACATCCCAGAATGCACTGCTGGATTTCAGCAGTGCTAATCAAGAGGTTTGGAGCTCCTCTCTGAACAGCGCGAGCACAGACAGGAAATGTGACACACTGAATAAGCTGGGCCTTTGGGGATCTCAGAGTCAATTTGTCTGGATATTTAGAAGATATTTCAGTGGTAATAAGTTCTTGTTCATAAATTCTTGGATTATGTGAGGCTGATCAGAGAAAAGACTGGTTCTTTTCTGCTGTTGTGTGGTTATATAATCCCCTCTGATTGGAGACTATGCCAAAAGGCAGCTTTTTCAGAGCAATCATTTTTTTGGAATGTGAATGAAATGAAACACACACAGCCATTTGCGTGATGTTGGAAAAGAGAAAGTGTGTGTGTGGTGTGTGTGCGTCTGTGCGTGTATGCCAGCCGCCTGTGTTTGCATGTTAAATTCTGTGCATGTCTCTATGATAACAAGTGTTGAGGGAAGGTATCCATGTGCCTGTTTTTGTCTTTGTTTTATAACCTAACGGGAAATCGATGTGTTTTTAAATAAAGATACCCGACATGGAACCACAGAGCTAGTGTGAGGTCCCATCTGGATTTCTGTAGTTTTTGTTTACAGTAGACTTGTATGAATTTAAATGCAGAGGTCTCTGTTGTTCTGCTGTAAGTGTCTGAGCGTATCCCTGTGTGTGTAAATACAGAACATCCTCTGCAGCTTAGGGCTCTCACGTGTGGGGAGATGGCGGTGGTGTTCATGAGGTGCATTTGGGAAATAATGAGCTTGGTCTTGTGCATGTGTCGTATGAGAAGAGGCGCGATGTTGTGTGAGATGATGTTTTTGTGTGTGTGTGTGTGTGTGTGTGTGTGTGTGTGCGAGAGAGAGAGACACAGAGAGTGGGGGGTTGGTGGTGTGTGGGGGGTTGGCTCTCTCAGTTGGGCCCCTCGTCGTCGCTCCCCTCCCCCCTCTCCTCCTTGGCCTCGCTCAGCCCGCTTTCGTCGATGTTCTCCAGGGAGTCGGCGTGCTGGATGCTGAGCTCGGTCAGGGGTATGCTGGAGAGGGTGTTCTGCTCTGGGTAAAGCCACGGCTTCAGGCCTGGGTTATGCCTCTGCTTCCACTCCCGGTACTTCAGGCACGCCTTGTTGATCTTTTTCATTGCCTGTAAACACAGGAATAAAAAAAAAAACATGTTCAAGAACATCTAAGTCTAATCATCCCCTCGACCAGGAGCAATTAAAGCCTTACTGGCCAATATTCTGCGACTCACTTCCCGAGTTCACAGTGCAATTAAATGCAAAGCAACTTAAAAGATACCTCTGACTAAACAATTAAAAAAAACAGCCCTATTAGAATTCTATAGCAGCTACGCAGAACCAGCCCAAATAACCGGGGGGTACATGACAACACTGACAACAAACATAAAAAAAAAAAACAATTTGAAAGACACTTTGAAAGTCAGCACATTTGGAGTTTTGATGCGCTCTTTTTTTGGACATGGAGATGTGCGGAGAATGGTTGGCACGGTATGAAATCCTCGGGAAGGCTCAGATAAATGAGATCAGCGTTCGCAGGGTGAGAAAGGTCGCCCGTCAAGGCTCGGCGCGGGAGAAGTGACTCATTCTCACACTCTCCCTCTCCCTCTCCTCTCTCTCTCTCTCCGTCTCTCCATCTCTCAGAGGGGCGATTGAGGGTCACCCCTCACCTGCAGAGAACTGATGGCCGAGTCTCACAGCCTGACAAGGGACTTTTAATTTAATGAGGGTCTGATAAGAATTCAATTTCAGCACATCAGGAAGTGGAGGCATGCCCCCCCTCCCCTCCCCTCCCCTCCAGCTTCCTGATGGAGGAAAAGCTCTCTGTTGATTGGACCAATCACAAGCTTTCATGAGTCCTGCCAGGGTTTTTTTTTTTTTTTTCCTTCGCCCGTCTGTGGTGCATTAAATATTTACAGAAGACGTCATTTGGCGGGTGCGGGGACATTTTTCAGACGCACCGGCCATTCGTCAGCTAGCAAACGGCAAGCTGTTTTTTTCCCCCCCTTGCGTGTGTATGTTCAATCCAGCCAGGAGGAGGAAGGATATAGAAATAACATTGGCTGTGAGGTGCGATATGATGGGAAAGTGCCAGGTGCCTGGCTCAATCCCTGTCAAAATGGCTGCAGACACAGCCACACCACAACAGCGCCCCCTGCAGTCCTCAGGGTGTAAGCAAATATACCACACTATGAGCTGACATTAATTTTATTAATGAGTTCATTTTTGGCATGGCTGACAGATAGAAGTTATTGTTTTTTTTTTTTTTTTTTTAAACACAGAATTGCTCAATAGGAGCCGTGACACAAATACTGGGAAACTGAGGCACATAAACAGTTTGATCAAACTGAAAAACTTCTGTGGATCAACAGCCACATCAGAAAAAAATGAAATAATAAATAATCTGTTTGTAGAGCGGGACTGATTCCAAACAAAACCGTTTTTATTTCTTTCACAAACTCAAAAGGAGCACTGACAGTATGGCAGCCAAGACGCGGGATGCCACCAACATTCCCAGCAGACTGCCGTAATTCAATAAAGACATTTTTAGAAACAAGGTTTTCACGGAGCGTGGAAGCGCTTTTTCCATGCACTTTGAAAACGTGGTCCCGGGAGACCGCCTGGCCTACTTCATCTTGCACACATGCAGAAGGACCGTAATGTGCATGCATGCATCCCAAATACCCGGGGAGCGAGCATACGTCACACATGTATGTACGCATCAGCATCTCCGCCCAGTCATGTGAAAAACACGCAAGGTGGCAGCACAGCGTATTACTGATGTTTGAAGAGTAAGCTTCAAACATGCCGACACACACGGTCCAAAAGCGTAATGTATTTGCGATGGAAAAGGTCCACCTGACGAGGCAATCAGGGAAAGGAGATTAAAGTGGGCGGCAGTGCAGCTCAGTGCTCATGAATCTGGTCTTACAGCTCTGGGGTTTTGGGCTCAGCGGTGACCAGGGGCACCGTTACCGTACCCCAGAGCGTGGCACTTGGCCTGAAATTGCTCCAGTAAATCTCCAGCTGCGTAAATGAACAGAGTGTAAAAATATGGAAGCTCTGGAAGTCGACCTGCATAACAGCATCTGCCGAATGTCCAAAAAAATACAATCTAAATGCAAGAACAGAAAAACACAGCAGAAGCCTGCCCATGCACTATTATTTAAAAGACCGTTATGAAAATGTGCAGACACTGGCATATGGCCCTTCATATCTTCTGCCAAATGCTACCTCATATCTGCACATATGTTTATGACTGAAGGAATTATATTCTTAAATAACTCATCATTATATGACAAGCAAAGCCCTCTATATGTTTTTTTTTTAATCTATTAAATACAGTGTCATTCTCAGACAAAGAGCTTACTGTCTCATTAGACGGTGACAGCTTCCAATTTTCACAGCAGAACTTCTGAAGTGCCTGTCACTGGCTGGGTCATAGATTACCCCCCTCTGAGAAATGATTCATCATAAGTATTGATTGGGGGTTGAGGAGAGTGTGGGGGCGTTCATTTCACTCATCAGTGAAGACTGGCTTTTTACCGCACATGTTGCTTTTATGGCCAGGCGTTACATCAACCTCAATCAAGGTGTTACATTCTCTCTCTCTTTCTCTCTCTCTCCCTCTCTCGCTCTCTCTCTCTCTCTCTCTCTCTCCCTATCTTTCTCTCCCTCTCCCCCACTCTCACTGAGGGGCAAATGAGGGTCGCCCCTCAGCAAAATCAGCTTGCTGGCCCTTTGTATTTTATCATTTCATTTTTATTTTTATGTAAAATGTCCTAAAAATTTCACAGGCGCAGAATAACAGTGATGTAAGGGAGATGGTCGAGAGTCTACAGAAATTTACTTACTTTGGGAGCCAGAAACTGGGAAGACTTGTTGACGACCCACTTGGGTAATGATCCTGTGGGGGGAAAAAAGAAATCATTTGTGTTAATGTGTGTGTGTGTGTGTGTGTGTGTGTGTGTGTGTGTGTGTGTGTGTGTGTGTGTGTGTGTGTGTGTGTGTGTGTGTGTGT
>CM040751.1:34879377-34914377 GCA_022829145.1 Albula goreensis | reverse complement strand
GACTCTGTGAACCCAGACCAAAGCAGCTTTCTCCAAACTCATACATTATTCAGCCCGCAGATTCACTTCCATCCAGCGTGCCTGTCTCACAGCTGCGGCCTGCAGGCCCCTGTCACAGCCTGAGGTTTTCCTGGAGCACGTAGGGCCCTGCTAGGCTTCAGGAATGATGAACAATGTGCGTCTGCTCGGTGTCATAATAGTGTCACTCCGCCAACACTTGTTCAACCGTTCATCGCTTATTAAATATTTAAGTATAGCCAAGATGCATCATTTATTAGTTCATATTGCAGATACTTGATGGAAAAATAACAATGGTGAAGTAAATTAGGAATGGTGATTGTTGAAATGGTTTCACTTAAACACCTGCAGTTCAGTTTAGACAGAATAAAGAATGAGATCTCTGTTTCCTTCTAACAGGATACAGGTTGAGTATCCCTTATCTGAAATGCCTGGGACCAGAAGTGTTTCGGATTTAGGATTTTTTCAGATTTTGGAATATTTGCGTATACAGCCATTCCCCGACATACGTCTGAGTTCCGTTCTGCCCGACTGGTTTCATCTCGAAATGGACATAAGTCGGACATATGTTAGCATGGCATGTAGAAGTACACATGTAGCATGCAGAAGATGTACACAATGCCGGGATATCGTCTGATGATCACTATCATGTGATGTGCACAGCTGTTAGCACAGGCAGACGTACGACCAAGTGTAATTTTTCTATTTACATGCATTTTTTCTTTTTTCAATGTATATAGTCTTTTTTTCGGTCGTATGTACAGGTGGTTGTAAGTCGCATAGGTCAGGTGTGGAATTTTCCACCTGTGACATCATGTCTGTGCCCAAAAATGTTCAGATTTTGGAGTATTTAAGATTTGGGATTCTCAGGTGAGGGATGCTCAACCCGTATTAAACTATGGATATTAAAGAGAGGAAAGGAAGTTGTGAAGCTGGTCTGCTTCACTCACCGCATGCTTCACAGAGTAGTTCATTATGATGTAATCACTCCCCATGGGCAGCCAGGAGCGCAGAGTGATGACATCACGGTTCTTCAGTGGTTTTGGACACTTCCCTGAGCGAATAGAAACGAAGAGTGAGACACAGCTTCCTGGAGCTGGGGACAGGTTTGTCACAAAGGCTTCCGTCCAGGGTACTTACATGAGTAGTAACCGACGTCGGCGTTGACCGTCAGCTTGCCGATGTCGAAGGTCTCGATCACGTTGGCGTCCCATTTCCGCCGGTACTCGATGTCGTGAAGCACATCGTACATCGTGTCTGCGGAGACGTCCTTACACACCATCCGGCACTGTGGACAGAAACATACACACACACACACACACACACACGCAAAACGCACTTTATAAACGTTTTCACACCCACGTTTCTATAGTGTGCAAAGTCTTCTGGCCCATAGAAGCCCCACCTACACTTCATAACGTGATTCCATAAGTGCTGCTTTTTAAGTAGCGGTCATGTTACACCATCCGGACTCCCGTTTCCCAGAATAAGGCCTGAGACCATGCTCAGAACTCTCTCTCTCTCTCTGAGCGAGTTAATCACATTACTCTATCCTAACAGTGCTTTCCTTTCTACACCAGCTCAGAGTCCGGCCCTGCCGCTCTCTCCACCCTGCTATAGCAGTCCGCTATAACGTCACACATGGTCCCTAACACGCCCTCATAGAGTCTGAGATCCAGGACTTCCTCAAGTCCATGAGCTGCTGGGGCTCCTGTTCCCAAATTTACCCCACTGCCTGGCCCTTATCCACCCAGAGGCCCACGCGAGCGGCTCTTAGCAGGGGTCTCTGTTCTGAGGGAAACTCCGCCTGCCAAGCACTGAATTTCATCGGTTAGGCTAATCAACCGTCGTAGCAGAGTGTTTCCACACAAATGAGAGACTCTCATGCTCTGCTGGACAGAGGTCAGGGGCACAGCTAATTTTAGCCACCTCAGCCCCGGCCCCCTGCTGGTCGGCAGGTGTAACTGCAGTCGTGTATAAATAGAGGGGGGGTTTTCTGGTATGGCAGACGCACAGCGTCGGTGCCAGACGGATGTGCGCTTCGTAGCGAGGGAGAGGACCCTTCTGGCTTTGGAGCAATTCCCAGTCAAGTGTGTCTCACACTGACAGCTACACGTGTAGTGAGTCAGACTGGAGGGCACTGGGACTGAGAGAGAGAGAGTGAGTGGGAGAGAGGGAGAGAGAGAGAGAGAGAGAGAGAGAGAGAGGTAAAAGGAAGAGAATGACTGTGTGTATGTGTGTGCTTGTCTATGACAGAGTGCGAGTAAGTGACAGAGAGGGAAAAGGGAGAGAATGTGTGTGTGTGTGTGTATGTGTGTGTGTGTCTGTGAGAGTGAGAGTGTGATTGAGAGTAGGAGAGAGCACTCATTTCCTTCTCCAAAACCCTCAGCGCTGAGTGAACCTCTGGGGACATACAGAGTAAATGTCTGCCTCTTTCTCCACAGCCTGTCAGCTGGGCTAACCCCAGGCACAGGGAGGGGGTTTAGGTCTGCTTTTCCACGCTCCCCTGACAGTGGGTCAGTGAAGCTCGGCTCTACTACCATTCAGCCAGGGTCACGAGGGAGTCTGGGCAGACGCCGAGATGGCCGGCTAATGAATACAGCGCTGAGAATTACTATCATAAGGACAAAATAATAAAACAGGATAACAATGTTAGACAGTAAATAAAATAAGACTGTCATGAATGTGAGGCCAGTGCAACGTCTTATCTGTCTGGCTTATCACAATGGCTGATAAGTGCAATGCATGCTGGGAGCAGGCTGGATCAACTAGGGCTGATGGTGCAGATCGAATACTTTCAAAACCTATTTATTAATAAGCCATTTTCTTAAGCACGACAAGACGCTAGTTTTATTTTCACACCCTTCTTGAGGCTCTTGAGGTGCAAGCTTGTGACGCTAAACCACATCCTCCATGCTGCTCCACACCACGGCCGCGCACAGCGTTCGCAGGCAGAGAATGACGATCTGAGTTAGGCCGGGGTCAGACTCCCTCTGTCCAAGGGTACACACGGCAATGAGAGCGGAAGGGTTAAGAAACGCTCACAACAGGAACAAAGATCCTGTTCATACTACACTGACGTTCAGACAATTACATATGAACAAAAGTGTGGACTTCAGTCTCCCAAAATGTCTGTTCTGGTGTTCTTATTGCGCCTTACTTCTTAAAGATTACTTTTATGTACACTTCTAATAGAGAGCTTGACAGCTCCAGAACCCAAAGCAACCGCTCGATAGCTTTCGAGTACAATTTAACCAACATGGTAAATGGCCTGTCTCTTTTGAGTGGAATTATGGTCACCTTATTTTACCACTAAAGGGGACGTTTTAAGCCCCACACGGCAAAGTGAGAAGGAAAACGTCGTTAGCTGGTTAAATATTAAGGATCCGCTCGATAAGAAAAATTCCCCTCAGCTCCATACACGGTGTGATCCTGCAGAGCGTGCGTGTAAATGATCATTTCTGTCAATACCTCATTTCACAACTCATTTTTCTTTGTAGCTCAATTTGTCAATAGATACAGTCAGCAAACAACTGGGTTTTGCTGAGAAAGGAACTGAGTCGCACTGTTCCACATTGATCCTTGTTGTAGAGCAGCTCCTTCCCTTAGCAAACACAAGGCCAAAACCGCAGGGAGGAGGGGACACCATCTTAAAACCTGCTGTTTCATAAACCCCCTATGCTGCATATTCTGAATCCAAGGCAGTGTAACATTAACATGGTGGTCATACTGCAACACTGGAGCATTAGTTATGCACAGAATATTAACAGAGACGCAGTGCTTGGATTATGTTGCTTAAATATTAAAGAAAGATGTAAGAACTGTCCTCATTAAACATTTAAAACTTAAAGCAATGACAAACACCAATGATTAAAACATTAATAAATCATACAGGTCTCTTTTTAAATGCAACATTTTGGGCAGTGTCTCATAGTTTCAATGTGGAGGGTATTCTGATTCAGGTACAAATGAAACAACTGAAATTAAATTAAAAGGGCAAAAATATATATATATTTCTTGAAGTTCCTGACTGTTTGGATTTTTCTTGGTTGCTGCGACTTGTCTGTTAAGTGTGCAACACTCGTGACTGCAGCAAGCACCCAACCTTCCAGTGCTGAAATGATTTCACTCAGTGCCACTAATTTAGTGGAGGACACCTAGCTATTTCGAGCTACAAATGCACTGTGCACAACACTGTGCGAATCTCACATTCCATTGCATTACTGTACTGCCGATTCCCAAGTGGTACTTCCTCACATTTTCTGCAAAACAGGAACTCATTTTAATAACAGTACTGCAGACACAACAGTGCGGAAGGTCATTCTGACCTGTGGATTCACTAAAACGAGAACAAAAATGAAAATCAAATGAAGCAGACAGCATTAATTTGAAAAAGTCCCAGGCCCTGATTAGAGGAAAGCATTTATATGACTTTGGGGAACATTTCTGGGCCTTCGCATGGCACCAACTTTATTTCAGCTTACAGCGTCTTTCTTTCGACCACAAAGCACATTGTTTGGTCGAGTCAGTTGAGATGTCATTTGTACCTCAGATAAAACTCTGACCTGACATCACTTTCAATTGGGATTAGGCAGACCTGGGAAAAATAATGGGTAAGGCATGAAAACTCAGTTTCTTCCCTCTCTAGCCGCCTCTCCTGGCCAGCCGGGCCCCTGCAAGCTTGTGAACTGACTAAATATGGAGTTTTGTTTCTCTGATGTCATATTGTAAGTGGTATCGCATCCATGAAAGCCAGGATTAATATAGCATTCTCATTTACACAATTCCTAGTAAAACAGATGCAAATAAAACAGACGCCCACATAAAATGACGGCTTAAAAATGAGTGTCCTCATTTGGAAAAGCACAAAATGAGGCAGAGAGCAACTCTATCCTCCAAGCTGTCTGAGAGCAGGCGCTCATAACATTTAAAGTAATCCTACCATCACAAAAGGAACAACACTAATTCTGAACAGTGTGAGCATTAAAATATCTTTGTGAAATCAAACCGTGTGGAATGTAGGGCACACACTTGCATGAAGAAAACTATGCGGAAGCTTATTATTAATTGGGTCCTGTTTTCCTGGAGCCAAGCTCTCAGGAAAAAGAGGGAGAGAGAGAGAGAGATAAGAAAAAAAAAAAAAACCAAAGCACCGTAATTTCATTAAACCTTAATTCAGAACAGGGCTCTGTGGATGAAGGAGAGGAAAGTTGACAGAGAAAGAGAGAGCGCAGTAGAAGAAGAAAAAGATGCACATTAAAATGAGTGCAGATGTATTTTCTTGTTGGTTTGGGCATCAGGAGAAGGCTCTCTGCTTGGAGTAGGTTTCTCATGCTTTCACAGACGCGAGAGAGGGGAGAGCTCCCTGCGTCGTGGGCTCGCTGGCCTGTGGCTAAAAGGCAGCTGGGCAGGCCTACCACGCCTGGGCTCTCACACGGCTACAATTACTTTCAGATGACCAGCGACACAACCTCCTGCCATTCAACCAAACCCAATCCCTGCCCCACCCTCCCCAAGGCGAAGACTGAACCCGTCTGCGAATGCTGTGCTGAAATGCTGTCCTTCTTTTTTTTTTTTTTAATCCTGGAATAGAGGTCCATCATTGGGCAATTCATTACACAACAGAAACTTAAATCTGGCTTCCAGGGGGCAGCGGCGGCTCGGCCTGACCTGCTCCTTCTCCGTGCACTTTGTGCCCAACTGCTTTTCCGTCCTGCTTTTGTCTTCCAGATCTACCGTCTGTGCAGGATAATCAGTCATACCCAAATTTCACTGGAGCCTTCAGGGCAATTAATCAAAAATAGATCACACTGATGAAAATAGGATTGGGCTCAGCATCCTCTCCCAGACCCTGCAGGCCTTTATGCACCCAATACCTCCTCATCAGCCTTGTGAGGCAGGTTGGGTTAGACAGGGAAGGGAAAAACACCTGCACCAGCCAGAGGACCGCTGCCATTACAATCTCTCTGATGGCCCAGGGTGTGTGTGTGTGTGTGTGTGTGTGTGTGTGTGTGTGTGTGTGTGTGTGTGTGTGTGTGTGTGTGTGTGTGTGTATGTGTGTGTGTGTGTGTGTGTGTGTGTGTGTGTGTGTGTGTGTGTGTGTGTGTGTGTGTGTGTGTGTGTGTGTATGTGTATGTGTGTGTGTGTGTGTGTGTGTGTGTGTGTGTGTGTGTGTGTGTGTGTGTGTGTGTGTGTGTGTGTGTGTGTGTGTGTGTGTGTGTGTGTATGTGTGTTTGGTCTGGACACCCACTGTCACTCTCAGGGATCATCCACTGACTCATTGACTCTCAGAGGGAGGTTGTGTTATTCCAGCATCGTTTCAGGAAAGCCTCCTCTACCTCATAACACAGCACACCACACTGGCTTAGTGAAGCACTGCGTTCAGACCCGGGCCACAGGGTCTGCACACCACACTGGCTTAGTGAAGCACTGCGTTCAGACCCAGGCCACAGGGTCCGCACACCACACTGGCTTAGTGAAGCACTGCGTTCAGACCCAGGCCACAGGGTCCGCACACCACACTGGCTTAGTGAAGCACTGCGTTCAGACCCGGGCCACAGGGTCCGCACACCACACTGGCTTAGTGAAGCACTGCGTTCAGACCCAGGCCACAGGGTCCGCACACCACACTGGCTTAGTGAAGCACTGCGTTCAGACCCGGGCCACAGGGTCCGCACACCACACTGGCTTAGTGAAGCACTGCGTTCAGACCCGGGCCACAGGGTCCGCACACCACACTGGCTTAGTGAAGCACTGCGTTCAGACCCAGGCCACAGGGTCCGCACACCACACTGGCTTAGTGAAGCACTGCGTTCAGACCCAGGCCACAGGGTCCGCACACCACACTGGCTTAGTGAAGCACTGCGTTCAGACCCAGGCCACAGGGTCCGCACACCACACTGGCTTAGTGAAGCACTGCGTTCAGACCCAGGCCACAGGGTCCGCCAAAGCCTCTGCCGCACAATTACAATGGCTCTGTATGACAGCCATGACTGCCTTTCTCAGAATATACACACATAAATCAGAACTACACACACAAAACGTAAGCGCGTAAATCAAAACTACACACATAAAACATACACACATAAATCAAAACTACACACATAAAACACACACACATAAATCAAAACTACACACATAAAACATACGCACATAAATCAAAACTACACACACAAAACATACGCACATAAATCAAAACTACACACACAAAACATACACATATAAATCAAAACTACACACATAAAACATACACACATAAATCAAAACTACACACATAAAACATACGCACATAAATCAAAACTACACACACAAAACATACGCACATAAATCAAAACTACACACATAAAACATAAGCATGTAAATCAAAACTACACACATAAAACATACGCACATAAATCAAAACTACACACATAAAACATACGCACATAAATCAAAACTACACACATAAAACATACGCACATAAATCAAAACTACACACATAAAACACACACATAAATCAAAACTACACACATAAAACATACACACACAAATCAAAACTACACACATAAAACATACACACATAAATCAAAACTACACACATAAAACACACAATCAAAACTACACACACAAAACACACACATAAATCAAAACTACACACATAAAACATACACACACAAATCAAAACTACACACATAAAACATACACACATAAATCAAAACTACACACATAAAACACACAATCAAAACTACACACACAAAACATACACACAAATCAAAACTACACACATAAAACACACACATAAATCAAAACTACACACATAAAACATACACACACAAATCAAAACTACACACATAAAACAAACACACATAAATCAAAACTACACACATAAAATTTTCCCACTCTTCTGTCTCCTTATTATTTCTGCTTTTAACTTAATTATTACGCTGATGATAATTGTAACAATACTGCATTGGCATGGTGTTCCTTTTAGATGAAAAGGAATTAATCCCAATGTAAAAATACAACAAATAAATTAATCCACCTAGCAGTAAATTTTCAAAGCGTAACAATATTCCCTGGTTAGTTGGAATGTCAAAAAACTTATGACACATTCATAAACAAAATCATTATGTTACATTATAACTAATAAGGGCATCCAATTTCAACACCTTAATTGCTTTTGCTGCTATTACTTACTGAAACCAGGGCAGAGTGCTTATCTTTAAATAGGAAATAATTTCACATTCAGTGATAGGCTACTGGCAGCCCATTCCAGGGAGTGTATGTGCTGGCAGACAGTGGGCATGCTGGTCAAGATGATGTTAAGGACCCGTATGTGGGGTCAAAACACAGTGTTTTTAGCACTATGAATCCACCTCCCATCAATGTGCACCAACGGTGGTCTCGTGTTGTGCTGGGACAGTAGCATGGTGTAACAGTTACGGAGCTGGGTTTATTACTCAAAGGTTGCAGCTTTAGTTCCCAGGAACAGAACTGCTGTCGTACCCTTGAGCGCTGTTTCAGTCAAATATTCACCCGTATAAATGAATCATGTGTAGAAGTACGTTTCTATGGCTAAGCATGTCTGATAAATGCCCAAGTTTAATGTAATGTGAAATGTGATGAAAATCACACTTCCACGTCCCGACCACTTTGGTTGCGAAACGCGACACCTCTTCCCTGTATCTGCAGCACAATCTCCTCCTACCGCCACGCAGGGAAACACAGACTGTTGACTCACCGCTGAACACAACATTACACCACTTGGCGTTCGGTGGGTTTTGTTGGGATGTCTTCGTGACCGGTTAAGTTACTCAGTTTAGCAATACCAAGGAATATACAGGCTGCTTAGGGGGCCTTTATACTTACACATTTACATTCAGGCACTTAGCACAGACGCCCTTATGCAAAGCAACTCACACAGCCTGTTGTTACAACTCTATCCATTTACACAGCTGGCTTGTTACTGCGATTTGTACCTTGCCCAACAGCACATCAACAGTGTTCTACTTAAGAACCAAACCTGCAACATTGATACCACAAGCCCAGCTCCCTCTCCACCATACAGCTGCATTGTATACACTCACCCACAGCTGTTCTGGCTTGTGATTGGTCAAGAGAAGATCCTGTTTCATTCATTGGCAATTACAGGCTTGACACGACCAAAAGCTGCACACCAAAAAGCGCCGTCGATGTCTGGTCATTTAAATTCCTGCCCTCGGTCCCCGGGTAGCCTCTTGTCTGCACTCTCTCTTGCGGCAGCCCTGCCATTTTTAGCGATGCATAATTGCTGCAGGCATGACATTTTTGTTGAGGCGCTCACTATTAGCTCACATTTTCTCTGCTTTACATGCCAGTAGTTTGAGGTGCATGAGCGTGAGAAATTTTCAACATTCCACATTTTCACACGCACTACTGTGATACTATAGCAGATGAACAAGAGTTGGTTTTCATATTTGTATATATCAAAATAGTGTTATATACATACATATTTATGCAAGCATATGTATGTGTGTGTGTGTATACATGTATGTGTGTAAATGTGTGTGTGTGTGTGTGTGTGTGTGTGTGTGTTGTGTGTGTGTGTGTGTGTTGTGTGTAAAATGCAGTGTCTGTAACAGTCTACAACAAACATTCAGACACAAAAACAAACTACAGCATCATCTTGGAAAACAGTGTGATCACTCAGTCTGTCTCCCAGCAGCTCATGGTTTGAGCTCTGTGGGCGGGAGGCTGCTGAGCTCCTCAGTGAAGCTCCTCCGCCCGTTCCATCAGGCAGGGCGGCTGAAAAACTCCTGCAGGATACCACACTTTACGGTGTCAGATCCCATCACCTCCGACGGGCCAGCTGAATCAAGATGGATTAGATAACACAGAGGAGCGTGGGATTCTGCAGAGGAGTGCTGGTATTGTCATATGGACAGGACAGGAAAGCAGAGGATTGTGGGATAGCAAGGTCCATCTGGGGAGTAGTATGGGATTCTAAAAGCCACAGGAGACTAGGCAAGAGGTGACCAGCTTCTGTGTACAGAATCTATAATTACACACAGGGGTGTGGATATTTGGAGAGATATAAGAGTCTAACTCTCGGGTGTGTGTGTGTGTGTGTGTGTGTGTGTGTGTGTGTGTGTGTGTGTGTGTGTGTGTGTGTGTGTGTGTGTGTGTGTGATCTTGAGGTAGAAGAAACCAGTTCTGTGGTGGTTGGGATGGAAGTGTGTGTATGTGTGGGATTTTGAAATCTTCTGGAGTTCAGTTGTTTGTGTGTGTGTGTGTGTGTGAGAGAGAGAGATTTTGAAACCCCCAGGAGTTCCATTGTGGGGTTTGTGTGTGTGTGTGTGTGTGTGTGTGTGGGGGTGGGGTTGGGGTTTTGAAACTTCCAGGAGTTCAGCTGTGGGGCGGGATGTGTGTGCGTGTGTGTGTGCGTGCGTGTGTGTGCGTGCGTGCGAGTGTGTGTGTGTGCGTGCATGCGAGTATGTGTGTGTGAGTGTGTATGTGCGTGCATGCATGTGTGTGAGTGTGTGTGTAAGTGTGTGTGTGCATGCGTGTGTGCACGTGTGTGAGTGTGTGTGGGATTTTGATATTTAGAAAGGGCTGATGCAGGAGTGTGTAAGGGTGTCTGGGGAACGAGCATGCAGCGATCCGACAGCGCGCCGGCCGCCCCCTCACCACCTCCCGCTCTTCCTCAGCACGGAGGAGGGGCCTGCTGCTCCCTCTCTCACTCACAGCAGCATTACACCGCCGCCCTGACTTTGCATGACTTTGCTACGGTCGGATGAATTTCAGCCAGTTACAGGAATCGACTACTAGACCGACTGCTTAATCTGGTTTAGATCAGACCTTCAGAAGGGTCAATTTAAAAGGCCAAGGCTGAAATACAGGCCTGCTCCAAAGGCCAGTTCATGGAGAAGTGACTAGGCCACTTGGAGTGTGACACCGGTATAACAAGGCCATTTTTCAGGTGTGCGACAAGGTAAACCCGCTGTACACAGCGGCACAATGCAGAAGGAGGTTCACTTCTGAATCACATAATGGACCCTTTCCACACTCGCCTCCAGTGGCCACAGCCAACACAAGCAGTCAGAGTGGATTATTTTCAAGAGAATACAGTAATCTCTCACACGAGGTAGCTCTCTCTACTACATCAAATGATGCTAATCTCGCTAGCTCAACACCTTATAGGGTGAAAGGGGGGGGGAAATAAAGCTATCAACCATGGGAACTGAAGGAGCCCCCAACCCCCCGCCCCCAGACAGGGGGAAAGCACTGTTTAGTTACTGAAAATGGGTCAATTGGTCATGTGGCTATGGCTAATGACAGCAATGAGACTGCTGCCCCCCAGGGGAAAGTATCATCCGTTATCAGGGACTGTGATTTGCGGATTAAGTGTTTCTGCAGCAGAGACCGCAGTCCCTTCTTTTTGGCTCCTCACCAGTGAGCGCACAGCGGCCCACGGTAGCCCCACCCGCCATGGGGCTTGGCAGGCCATCCCTGGTTACGGTGTTTTCCCAGTGCTCCAGAGGATTATGGGATGGCAGCCCTCAGCTGAGTCACACTAAACACAGCTGTCTGTTTGCCATCCTGTCTTACGCACAGGAGGAGGTGTGTGAATTATCAGCCTCGCCCTGACTGTCTGCTTGGGATCAGAACACCTGGCCGGAGGAGGCAGAAGGCCTGCATGAATTACAACCTTTTTCTTTCTTTTTTTTTTTAATATGTCTTAAACAGAGCCCACATTTATTTGAACAGCCCTTAGGATTCGAAGCTACCGCATGCTTAGGAAAACAAATAACAAACCCCATCTGGTGCCTGAAGTCTCAGACCAAGAAGTTAAGTTATTTCCTTACCTGACTTGTCATATTCACATATTCACATAAACAAAGTACCTCCGTTAGGAGCATTGCGAGAATAAGATGATCGCTTGAAATCACTGATTCGACTGCGGTAAACGTAATTCCCTTTTTACAGGTAGATTTGCATTGTATCACACCCTTTACATAATACTCTATTATATCCTTCACTGTGTGCACTTCACACAGTTTGATATTTTTATACTGTATATGCTTTAGCAAAATAAGTGAATATTTGAACAATAGAATTCCATTTTTTTTTTTTTAATAACCGCAGATTAAAAAATACAGCCCCTGCTGTCAAACTAATGACTCAACACAAAGAGAAGTGTCTAAGATTTTTCTGCAGAAAAAGGGGGTGTTATCAATGCACTCAATGCAATTTTTATCAAGGTTCAATGGTTCTCTTTCAACAATATTGATGAGTATGCATAGAACCCTGGGATGTTGTTCATTTTTCTGTTAATTAACAACCACTTGGCTATTGATCTGTGTGATCCTTTCTTTAACTCATGTCTCCTGAATCTTTCTTTTTTTTTTTTTTTTTTAAACTGAGCTCCCTGCTGAAACTAATGATGGGGGTGTGGGGGGGGTAGACCGACCCAAAACTCTGCGGCAAACCAAGCTCTTCTGAGCTTAGAGCCATGTGACCTTCCAATGACTCATACAGGTAGAGCAAGAAGACAGGACTGAGTGGGAGGCGTTTGGGAAGAGCAGTTTCAGTTT
Organism: Albula goreensis; assembly: GCA_022829145.1. Classification (NCBI taxonomy): domain Eukaryota; kingdom Metazoa; phylum Chordata; class Actinopteri; order Albuliformes; family Albulidae; genus Albula; species Albula goreensis. Next base: position 34,901,808 of record CM040751.1, on the reverse strand, counting down.
TCCATACTTATCAGGCCCTCATTTACATAGCAACGGAACCCCCGAGCCAGCAGATTCTCATAAAACGGCATCCGATTTGTGTCTGGAGTCCTTTTGTTACTTGATCGCTGTGCGCAGTACGCGGCTTGCTGTTGTTGTTGTTCGGCAATTGAGACGGGCTTCGCTGTTACAGCCCCCAGGGGACCAAGCCGCACTGGAGACAAATCAGCCCAGGAGGTGTGCTCTCATGGCGGGGAGAAACGAGGCTTCTTCCTGTGACTGTGCATGGACCTGGACTAGCCGCACCAGCAGCGCTCACACACCTTTTAGTTTAGAGTTTGGGAGAAGAATCGCAGCTGTCGCACAAATATCTCTCCATTTTAGTGCCAGTCATCATTTCTGGTGTTCAGAATGAGAGCTACTGACAAGCTGTTTTGTTTAAAAAAAAAAAAAAAAAAACAAATGCACCAAAAGCTTTCAAAACACACGGCCGCAAAGAAAACAAAGCTTGTTTTAAAACGGGCATGCTTGTCTAGCTCAGAGGAAATTGCCTCTGTTTTTTAAATCGAGACAATTTGAAGTGAGCACCATTTCCCCTACATGGCCAGTCAGAAGGAGCCGAAGCCCAGCGGGGCTCGGCCAAGTCTTACAGCACAGGAGCCTGAAACGTCAGCTCCAAAACACCGGCTCTAAAACAAACTGACAGGCCTGAAAAGGCAGCGGTATTCAATGGGACCTTTTGTGTGGCGTACTCGATATGCTGTGTGCTCCATTGTCATGTCTGTACAGAGGCAGAGCTCCAGTTTCCCCTGCTGAAGACGTGGCTTTATAACACACAAGCTGGTGCACTGTACATCCAGCTCCACTGCTACCGGCCCTGCCGCTGGACAGAGCGAGGTCTTTCTCATTCAGAGAAGCACCCAGGACATTTCCCTGTGGGGAGGGCAAGAGGCAGGTAGGCAGCCTGGGTTTGGAGCTGTGATCAGGGGCAGAGGGGCAGGCCTGGCCTTTGGCTGGACTGGCGCTCATGGGCACCCCCCACCTGTATTCCCCTGTAAATACCCTGTCCCCCCCCAACACACACACACCCCCCTGCACGGCTGGGGCTGCCCTGCCACTGCCAGTCATGGAGGGAGAGCTGGAGAGCTCCCCCTGCTTTGCATTGAATCTACCGACTCAATTCAAAGTCTCCTTTTTTTGAGCGCTATGCAAAACTGCACCGTTTCGCGTGGAGGGTCGGGGGTGGGGGGGCAGGGAGTGGGGGGATTTGCATAGGTGATCAGAGCATGTGAACTGAATGCAAAGACCACCCCGCCCACCTCCACCCAACACCCACCCAAACCTCCACTACTACTATCCCTCCCATCTTGTACACAAACTTAAGAACAGACGGGTTAGATAACAGAATAGCACAGCTCCTCGTTCAGCATGGGTGGAGTGCAGGTGGGGGTGGGTGGGGGTGCTTTTATGTCCAGGAGAGCAGCCCTTAGCGGTCTGTTTGCAGAGCAGCTGTTGAACAGAGCCCCTGTCTCTTTTGATGAGCGCAGCCCACGTCTGCACACAGCGTAGCAAACAGGAGTGTCCATGTTCTGGAACGACAGCTTTTTGCCCTCCGGGTGGACCAATGAGATTCTGCCCCCTAGCCCAGCGTGAGGTGCCATTCAACAAGAAGACACCATAAAAAAAAAGCATTAAGAAAATTCTCCTGACAGCCATGCAAAAAGAGATGGCGTGATAAAGTGGGTCGGTTGGTAGTTTGGCATGTTTCTAAGCTAATTTACGTTTCGAAACGTCACTCTACTGTCAGTCTTAACTTTGTAGACTGCTCTCAGGTGGCCTTAGGGTAAACATTTGCAATGCATATATATCGTCCAACAGCATATGAGGAAAAGTAAGACCTGGTGCTGAAGACAGTAACAGTTTAGCTGCAGATGTTGTGCTCCCACCAGATGATACTGTGAGATAATTATGTCCGTGTATGACTGAGTGCAGCGGTGTTGTGTCACACTAATTAACTTCCCTGTGAAACCTGCTTATTATGACACATGCACTGCGTGGTTGACCATAGTTAAGGTAATCAAGTCTCAGTTCCCCATTGGAGGATGCGCTTACGCACAGCTTGCGTGGTGTGTGAATCTTCGCTGGAAGTAGCCCTACAGTAGACACCCTGATAAGGATGCCAGGAAAGCAAACAAACTGTGAAATAAGAGGGCCAAACCATGCCAAGTTGTGCTCTCCACGCCTGACCACAACAGGGCATAAACGGAGAGCTGTGCCACCACCCGTTTGTGTGGTGACACCAGGGGCTTCCCGAGCAAAACCGATACGAGTATAGGAAAAAAAACTGGAAACTGGGAGTGGAGTGAAACTGGACAGCTGGTGGAGCGAATCCTTGCACAGGATATCAAACATCAAGACCTGTTTCTCAAGCCAATGACCTCCCTCCTCTCTCCGCTCTCTCGTGCACACTGTAAGCGCACACTATACATCATGTGCAAATGACTTTTTCATGCAGTATCTGAGCTGATAACCTGTTTCCATACTTCTACCATTTCAAGGGTCAATTCCAACATCACTGCATGGAAAGAAGTATGTGATCCAACAGTGGGACAACTACACAGTCTACTAGGCGAGGCGAACTAGTGGTATGTTTTACCTTAAGAAAATAATGTCAGGATTTTGTCATTTGAACAGCTATCCATATTCGTATTCAATATTTGAATAGTTATCCCATGGTAAATTCAGAATAGATGTCGTTTTTCATTTATGGCTATGCAATAGCTGTATCCAGTTTTTTCCAGGTTTAAGTATGATACAGAACGCCCGAAAAACTATTATTATGGAAGAATCAAACGACGAACGAATAAAGTTTTGATAATTAAACGAGTTAACAGTGTTGCTTCAGTTCATCACGCCCAACTGCACATCCTGTTCAACATTGAATTTTGAGGTTTTTTTTTTAGGAACGCCCCCTTCTACAAACAGTTTAACCTCAACACCTGTTGGTTGCCTGTCATACCCGGATATAAGGTAGGTAAGGACGTGTCCGGAATCTAGAGAGCTAATTTAACTAAGACACGATGTCATTATGCAGCTCGCTTCGAAAAGTAAACTTAGATCTTAAATGAGAATGCGGTGTGTTGGTTTTCCAAACGTAGCTGTTCACTATATCAACACAAACATTAAAACACAGACTCACCTTTATTTTATGCAAAGACTTTTCCTCTTCTAATATGTGAATCCATACTGTTATTCCAGACTTATTGTAGGTCAAGTTCCATCCTTCCTCCGAGTTACATTCGTTTTTGAAACTAATGAAAGCTCGGTCGTCCGGTACAAGAACTGCGTCCCCTGCCATCTTCGGTCACAGTGATCCCAACTTTACTTGCTGAGATCTAATGGAAATGTAAAAAGAAATACAAAAAAACTCAACCAAGCGGTGTGATGAAACAGACTGGAAACCCAGCTGCAGCAAGAAACAGCCAGCAGCGCACGTTTTAAGAACATCATTCCCGGATTAATTACATCCATCACAGGCTACTTTGTTACTTTATTATTTAACAACTACCCACCTGTTCGATGGAAAATTTTTTTCAAAACTGTACGGAATTAACGCGCAGATCATACACAAATATGATAGGGATTCAGCACTTAACTACCCCAAATACTCTGCACGCCAAATTACACAGATATCAAAGATATCAATATCTATCGTTAGTTTTCTTTAATCCCGATTACCAGAAGACGTACACTCGCGCACACAGATGTCCGGTTTACGTAAACAGACTGAAGACCGGTGTTTTTCAAAGCAGCGGCGAATTTACTGAGCCATATGTTTCCGTCGCGGAAGAGCGTCTGACTTCAGGAGATCTGTCTGGCAATTTTCGGTCGATTTAAATGAGGACCCTTTTGCGCTCCCTCTCTTCAACTGCTGATGCAGGTTGGCGTTGATGCGAAGAGGGGAGGATAGCGGTATAGACGCACCGGAGAGAGATAGGAGATTGACAACTGGACTGGGACCACCCACTCGACTGCATACACACCTCCCTACATCGTGAACCAGAGAGCACACTGGGTCCTAACAGCTGACGTGTACTACACTTTCTTACTCTTTCATTCCGTCCCCCTGTCGTTTGTTTTTTGGTGACGATTTTGCCTCATATTTGTCCTCAGCTGACTAACGTGCATATGTGTTTGTTTGTGGCCCTCACTTTTAATTAAAAAAAAAATCCTAAATTAATTACATGCAAGTGATACCATCCACAGGGAGATTGCTTACGATGTAACCACACGCGTTCAAATTGACAAGTAATATTTTGGTGTAAGTATTCCTGTTCAAAAGGCTGTAATCACTATGTTGTAAGTATATAGCAGTACCTGTAAAACATGATTGTGGAAGATACTCTGGATTCTGATTTGAAAGCTTTTCCAGGTCAAATTACATGGTTCATTTGGTTGCAGTACATATGTATTTATACATGGGAGTGATAAAGCAGATATCTTTTTCAAAATCATTACCCATATTAATCCTGCATATTAAATGTTTCTTTTTAATCTGAATCTATCTCTCTCAGCCTGGACTACTGACCACATTGTAGCCAGATTTATTTGACTGTAATTGTGAAAGGTGTGAGTTCAGAGACGTAAGGGCTGCAGTGTTTGTGGTAGTGGGTTGTTTGTTATGCCTGAGGTAAGATCACTCCTTCCTCTCTCTCTCTCACACACACACACACACACACACAAAGAGATCAGAGGACTGATTAGAGGCACTTCTCACAGGGAATAGTTTACTATTGTGGTCTTTACACAGTGCATGTAGAGGAAACTATAATCTGTCAGCAGTGCGCAGGGTGGCCTTGGTGCCCTGACTGTATATCCAGTTACCAGCCCCACCCTGACTGTGCAAACTACCAGGCCAAAGAAGGTACTTCATTAGCGTATAATTAGAACAATGTATAGTAATATCATTAAAACTGTATATATTATGGATATATAAGCTTATTCCACTTTGTGCCTTGTAGGTTGCAGTTAGCAAAATAGACTGTTTCAAGGAAACACATGCACGCGCAAACACACACACATTAATTGTGCCTACAGGGCCGAAGGAAAACGGCCTCATTATCAGTTATCTGACACTGATACCATGGAGCTTTCCTCCCAGGAGTTACCCAGTTTGCAGACCTGGTGAGGCCTGGAAATTTACATAAATGGGAAACAGCCGGACTAGTTAAAGCGGTCCTGTCGAACAGGTACCTCTGGAAAGAAAATCTGCTGCCAATACTGGCTCACAAATAGGGCAGAAAGGGGGATTTTGATTCAAGTTTGTACAACTTTATTTGTAGGTGGAGGTGCAGGACAACATCTTGTTCTGCACCTCCACTTATACCTGGAGGATGCAACTGCCATCCAAGGTCCACCAGCGCACACCCTTACAGAGTAATTTCCATTTTCCTGTATGTATTTAAGTGTGTCAGCTTTAGTTCTGGTCAGGGATGTTGCTTGACTTTGAGCACTGCTGGGCACAGGCAGGTCCCCATTTATGATACATTTTTAAAAACTAGTTATTTTCATGACATCCACACAAATTATTACTTGCTGTAAATAGGGTTATGATACATTCAAACTCCCAGAACTGCCCCGGTCTCTCCATCTATAGCAATTTTTCAGCAGCCTGGGGACTGAGGGTCCAGATGATCATTTAACCTCCTACCGCACCTGGGAGAGACTGGCCCCGGATCAGTCTAATTAACCACATGTCGGTCCGGATGAAAGCATCAGCTAAATGGCCGTAATGCAATGCTCCTGACAGAGCACAGAGTCTTCATCTGGACTGCGTTATGAAAATGTTCTAGATTGACTAGGCCCATAAAGTACAGCATCTCCCAAAAAAACCAGGGGGATGAATAAAATGAAATGGCAGCCTGTAGTCTAGCAGCTAAGGTACATGCTCAAGACCCCTGAGGTTGGTGGTTCAAGCCCCTGCCCAGCCACAGCAAGAACACCATTGCTGTTGGGCCCTTGAGCAAGGCCCTTAACCCCACATCGCTCCCAGTGGGATTGGCCCTTGGGTAGCTTAATCAACTGTTAAGTTGCTTTGGATAAAAGCATCAGCTAAATGATTGTAATGTTAAAACTATAACCTGTGTGTGCAGAAATTTACATATTAGTACTTTTATTTTTCACATTCACTTCCTGTCAACACAGTTCCATTTCTTTTATGAGTTGTGAAAGGTGTGTGCACCAGAAAATATGATATTTGTCTGGGAGAAGAAGTGGTATTTGGCTTTGTTTTAAACTCAGAATATAAGAAATGTAATTGTATGACATTTTAACTCAAGAGCTCAGCGGTAACTTGTGGTCTGTAAAATGTCATGCTGTCATACTTCTCTCTTGGAAGGAAATAACCCAATAATTCTCAGACAAAAAAGGGGGAATTAAAAACATAACCTATTTTTTTTTTTGCAATGAAATGTGATCTGTCTCTGCTGAGCGTTGAGAATATAATAACTCAACCTTCACAAATATTTGCCATAAGGAGATGTTCGATCAGGCTTTTCACGATTTGAATTCCGCAGCACTAGATCATACCCCGTAACGGCCTTTATTCCCCTCCCATTCGGACATAATCTCGTGTTTGTAATATGTAAATGCCTTTTATGGATACTCTGGGATTTGTGAACACTGGCTTGTTACTGATTTAAGATCCGGCGTGCGAATGCTTGCAGGTAAATTACCTGAACTGTCGCTATCCGAGCTGTAACCACTCCATTGACCTTTTGTCCTCTACTGGTGAAACATTTTTATTGCCACTCATCATGGAGGGACCCACTCCTGCAGTAAGTGTCCTTGTGAGAGAATTAATGAGAATCATTTCCAAAGGCCGAGTCCTACAGCTGAAAAAAAAAAAAAAATTAAAGCATCCTCGTACAGTGTTAGATACACAGATAAAATGTTTGACAGAAATAAAGTTTTCATTCTGCTTTAACGCTTCTGTTAATAAAACAGTTGAGTTGTTTCCCTTCTTTATGTACTTATTATAAACATTAAGCCATAATAACCCTGGTTCTGTAGCTTGGGCTGAGGCAGTTGAATGGCGAAAGGTCAAACCCGATGTTAACACCAGTACAGCAGTGGTGCTCATTCCAGGTCCTGGAGAACCACCATGTTTGCTGAGGTTTGTTTTCAGTTGCGATTCCGCCACAAATTCAGACCAGAGAAACCAGATTAGGCAAGCTAACTGAGCAATCATCTATTTCATTTGGTCATTAAGCTCTAAGTACCAACAGAAACAAGCATACCCTGTTGCTCTCCAGGACCTGGTATGGTTACCGCTGCAGCATGACTGAGGGGTGAACTTTGAACAACCGTATTTCAGTCAAACCTTTCTAGCCTTAAAAAAGGTCCACAAGGCGACAACACGGTGGTCAAAATGTTCTGAAGTTTGACCACCTTAAAAAAACAATTGTGTTTTGTGAACTTAAAATGAGTCTGCAGGTATTGGTTCTAAGCGAGCAGTACTATGTAATTATACTACTGGCAGAGTCCCTAACGATATCCAAAGAGGGAGTGTGTGGGTGTAGGCTTTTGTTATAGCCCAGCACTGAAAAAGCTGATTCAGCAGAACAATGTGTTGACTGAACATCATGGGTAGATAATTAATTGAATGAGCTGTTTTAGTGATGGGCTCGAGCAAAATCCCACACGGCCCTTTCTTAGATGAGTCCTAAGTGAGGACTCTTCATAGGCGCCATTTATGCTGGGGACATGTCCCTACAACTTTTTGAAAACCTTTTGTTATTTGAACCCGTCGTTGTCCCCAGCACTTTTCAAAACAAAATGACACCCATGGGACCATTGTATGACTACTATTAGACTACTATTATGACTAATAAGACTTGTATCAGTAATGACATTTTGGCAGAGGTGTTTTAACTACACATACCCTTACGCCGTCAACCCTATTCTACCTTTCCAAAGTTTTGTCAAACAAAAAGACAGTTCAGCTGCTCCTTAATCACAGTTGTCAAGTAAATATTTCATTAATTAGCCATGCTCATAGTAGGTAACTGTAAGTAGTGCATGACATGGAATTTATGGAAATTAACTCCTTTACCCAAGCCAGTGACGAACTGAACTGAAATGTTTTCTTTCAGCTGCATTTTCGTTCTAACAAACACTGTGCACCGAGGGCGTTTGACCATCTACGGCCCTGCCGTATAAACTTGGCAAGACAACTTGTGAAACATCAGCCCATTAACAATATCAGTATTTGCATATAAGTAGTGTGATTACTGTAATATTTAGTTGTGCTGTTTTGAAATTATGTGTAATAATGGTAGGCCGACAAAACACTACCTGTGCAACAAGTGTTGAAGTATTTTGCAAGTCTTACACTGGTTACGTTATCTTTGACTTTGCCAGTTTGCTTCCTCGCTAAGGACTGGGTTAGCTCGATAGGCAGAGAGCCAGATGAGTTCGCCAGAATATACAGTGTTACTCATGTGCCACCTGGTGTCGTAGCCTGTTCATTTTTTTTTTCCATGAAACAAAAGTTAGCCCGCAAGCTACATTAATCATAGAGCATGCATAGTCAGGAGCGTTAAAAAACAAGTCTAGCTGGAGATAAAGGAAGGACATGCATATAAAATAAAACATAACGCTATAAGTGGACCATCTGTTAACGTTCAGATAAATTAAATAAATTATACAATTATTATGAAACGCCCGCTAGCTATTACGCTATTGGATTGTGGTCCAAACAGCACCCAAGAAAACTACCTTTCCCGTGATGCTTTGTGCAACTGTGACACACGCTGCAGTTGTTTTCCGCTTTCGCTATCTGGATCTTTCCTGTCGTTTCGTCCGTGCTAGTAAAACGGATTGTCCTGGGTGAAGAAGATATATTTATATTCAATTATAAATAGAACCGTAAGCAGGGACACAAGCAGCAACCTTTTGATATAAAACGATTCGCGCGTTGCAGCTTGTCAGTATGTTACTGTCAGCCGTCCCAAGGCATGTGCTTGTCCGATGTCGAAGGGCACGCAGCCTATCTCCATGTCGTGTTTTGAAAACAAGCTCCGGGGATGCTACAAGAAGTCAGACTCTTCACGACCTAGAACTGAACCGAAACCCAATTGTTTCGACGTCCCGTGTCTCAAGGAAGGGCATTTTGAGCGAGGACACGATGCCTACAAATGTCAGCTCGCAGATGCAGTACCACCATTTGACCGCCAGATGGATAACGAACCTGCAGGGCAGAAGAAACTCTTGGAATGCCCTTGCCGCTGGAGGGCGCGCCAAAAATTATTGGGATGAAGAGGGTAAAGGGGGCACAGATTCCCGTGGAATTACTTCAGCGGGGGTAGTTTCAGCAGCGGCTCTTGCATATTGTCTCAAGAAAGACTCAGATTCAAAAGGTAACAATCTTTCTGCTTACTTCTGATATAGGCATCGAACAAGTTCTTCATATCGTTTCAGTTTATGAGTTATTAATATTGATTCACATTTATTTTCAGGAGACTCATTGCTGGACGCCTCCAGAACAAGTAACACTCAAGAAATCTCAAGGTAAATATCAATACAATAAAACATTTATAATTGGTTTTTGGACAAGATTTATAGTGCAGGTTTTCTTGATTCCGCATGTTCACTTCAGGTTATGGGATTCACTATATGTTTGATCCTCAGTTTGACAAGTTTCACTTTCTAAAGTGTAGCCAATGAGTGGTGATGAAAACAGACCCTCTCCGTTCTGTTTTATGGTACTTCCACTAGAGGGCGCAAGCGAATTATCTAAAGGTCCGTGAATTTCAAGCTTCATAGATCGGGGGAAATGGAGTGAAATGTCATTGCAATTATGCTTTAATCGTGAAATGTTGCGGAGAGTTTTCTATTTTAATCAAAGGGATATTATAACCTGAGACTGAAAAAGATGCAAAACAATGTGACGCTTGAAAAAACATCCCTCAGAAATGCTGCTATGTAAAGATGCAGTAAACAGTGACCTTGCCGATGTGTCCTACATCCTCAGTAGAGTGTCTTGGGCCTGCTCTATGATTATGACAGTTTATGAGATAAAATATGAAGCTATTTAACACATTTCAGAATAAGAGACCCAAACACGATCTTTCCCACATTAGAATAGGCCCGTATGCCGTACAGTACATGTGTAATCCAATTAATTGTACAGCATTAAGGCTTCTGCAGGATTTTAATAAAGGTCACTAACATATAGTTTGCCAACATCTATATTATTTATGTATATCATTTATTTAAACATTCAAGTGTATTTTGCACGGGTTTAGTTATTATTAGGTTTCATAATTTGGAAATTGTTCCATGGTTTTCGTTTCTATCAAGTTTTTTTAGTAACATTTGGGAGAAATTTTGTGATTTATGTTCTGTAACTGTTTAGTCATTTCCCACATTCATATGATTTTTTTACAATTATTTTTCAAGTGCACAATGTATATAGACTGAGTAAAGGCCATTTATGATACATGGTTCCACATCCCTAGTGTACTTTGCTCCCCCTCATGGTGATATAGACTCCCTGTTTTGAGAGCGCTTTGGGGGAGGGGGTGAAACCACAGACTGGAAGTGGTCCACCTCTCTTCCCCTCCCATGGCAGTTTAGTGTAGATCCCACTAGGATGAGCCCAAATTCAAGACACTAGGTCACTCAGCCACTCACCCCGAACCTCTGGGACAGCTGGAGCTGGAGGGGGGCCACAGGCGTTTGGGGGGGGGGGTGGGTGGGGTGCAAAGCCATCTGTCAGTCTGTGAGGATGTGGGGGTCCCCATCCTGCAAGGTGCCCCAGCCCCGCCCCCGTCTGCTGGGGGAACTCATCTGTTTAACCTCTGTGGCAGAGGGTGGCGAGGAGAACGGCCCGGACCGGAGCAGACCTCCGCATTGTCCCATCAAACAAATTAAAACATCCCCCACGCCATTAACACTGCAAGATTCTTATCTGACCCACGCTCGAAATTCATTAGCGGTCCCTGGAGAAAGGTTAATTAGCACTTTGAAGTATCACTGTATCCGTGTCCACTTCTTGGGGCCTGATTGAGAAGAAGGCCGATGTTGCCTGTTTGTTAGAGTAGTCAGACTCTAACATTCATCTCTGAACCTGCTTTCATTACGTTTACATTATAGGCAAATAACTGATGCCCACTCTCAGAGTGGCTTACACAGCTTAATATGTCAATAGGATCTATTCAGATGACTGCCTGTTTTACTGACATTCAGCATTTCAGGTGACCTACATTGCTCAGGGGTACAGCAACAGTGCCCTACCTGGGAATCGAACCAGCAACCACATTTCACTGCACAGCAGCCCGTGTTGTAGATTTTAAAGTCTCACAATAACGTGAACGGGAGAGGAAAGGAAAACACAGCCAGCAGTTGAACAGCTTTTGTGCTTCTCCTTTTCTTGAGAAACTGTCAGTCTGCTGGCGAGGGCGTATCAGTGTATGGGAGTGATGGAGAAGCACACCTGTCTCTGTTTTAGTAGTGCGCGCCTGGCTGCTTGCGCGGAACGCGAGGTTCTGAACAAAGACAACGGCGGCGCTGAAATCGGATCCTGCGGCCCAGAGTGTGGCAGCGGATCCTGGCTGGTGGGGGCGGGGTGGGGTGGCAAGCCGGGGCGGTCGCCACGCAGATGGCCCTACCTCTCCACTCACAGCTGCAGGCCACAGATGTGTTAAGTGCTTAGTAAGAGCTGCGCAGGTCGCACCGGGGAGCAGACAGGTAGCGCAGCTCAGTGTTTACAGTAAACACCGAACACCAGACCTCGAACAGAAGGGAGGTTTTTTAAAATCTTTTTGTTCCTACTTTTGTGGAACGGGTGGTCTGGGGTAGACACATGGTCAGAGTGTAAAATCATGACATGTCCTTTCTCCAGGGTGGTGACTCCCACTGTCAAACTACTTTGGGTCAAATGCATTTTAATGACATCTGTGATTAGCTAGCGTTCATTTACACTTATCTATTCAACATGCCTTTCATCTCTGGACCTTTTGTTCCGTCTCATGCACTTTATTGTGGATACAATTCTGTCTAATAACATCCAGAGCAAGGTCTGTCCGTGTGTAATGACCTCTTCCTGCTTCCCGTTTCCTGTAGGCTGCTGGAAGAAGGTGTCGACCCGAATTACCGTCACCGTCTGGGCTGGACCGCGCTGATGGTGGCAGCAATGAACCGCCAGCACAAGTAAGAGAGGCCACAGCCCTTTAAGGCACCCGTATGCCTCTGCTGACTTGTTGATTTTCCTTCTACTATTCAGGATTTTTTCTTTCTCCAGTGTCATGGTTCTCTGGTCCCCCGAGCTCAGGGATTCATTTTCTGTTTCAGAACTTGATTACATACATATGTTCTCAATATTATATCAGATATATTCGCTGAACAATTGAGTTAGTTACTGTATCTAGAGTAATATTCCCGATAATCTGATGATGTAGTGTCTTACTCCTAATGATTCCTCCTGACTCCAGACTCCCCTTTTCTGAGACTTGCTGTGGGACACAGATAGTGCTCCCTGATTTCTGTTTTGCGTAATGAGTGTTCGTGTAAAAGTGTTTGGTTAGGGGTACAATTCAGAGAAATGTAAAAGCTGAATGTACTGGGGAAAAAAACTACCTGCATTTTACGGATTGCATAAAATATGAGACATTTGGTCTTTCTTTCAAAATTCAGTAACATTTGAAGGGGAGGGGAGAGAAAATCCAGGACTGTCCCTGGAAACACAGGAGGGATGGTCACCCTAGCCAGGACTAGTTATCGACTAATTACCGATTATGTGTTACTTTGCGGTTGTTTACTTATCTGGTGGGAAGCACAGTTTTCTGGATTGTCATGTTTATAGAGTTGGTAGCGGGTGTGGTGAATGAGGTCGTTTGGGTGGGCATAGTGCCGTCGTGGTAAGGCTCGCGCGGCTGGCGTCGGGGAGAGAGAGAGAGAGAGAGACGGCGATGCCGCGGAGTCACTGTCGCGGTCAGACGCTTTGATTTCCTTTCAGAAGCCGAGGTCTTGTGAAGTGCAAAGTGCGCCTTTCACATCACCCAGTGCATTCAAGAGCCAACAGCAGCACCCTCCCCAAATTCAATTAACCCGCCCCAACTCCGCAAACACCACGGGGGAATCCAATTTGGGGTGAACGTGAGCCAATGGGGCGCATCCCGCGCACCCCAAAAGGGGGGGGGTGGGGGTGGGGGTGGGGGTGGGTGTCCTCCTCAAGAGTTACAGACGCAAGTTCAGGAGGTGAACCATGGCCCCCTGCCTCTCCAGGGCCTCCCCTCTCCCCTAAAGCTCTGTACAGAGGGGATTATCCTCCTCCCAAAATCTGGCACCCCCACATCCCGGTCGCGCCACCACACAAAGCGTCGACATCTTAGTCCGACCCGGGAGGAGGAGGGCTGGGAGAGGGGTTGGGGGGTGGGGTGGGTATCTCCGAAATCCGCCAGATCACTCTCACGATACATATTTATAGCATATTGTTGGCGCACTCATACCACTGAAGACGGCATTGTGAGGTCACAATGAGCCATCCAGCCCTCTCAGATAATCCTCACCCATCCACTTTATATATAATGTCAGTCATAGGGAAATATAGATATATAGATCTGTTGTTTATGCAAGCTTTAGGTCCCCCATATATAATTTAGCTGTAACCATAAGATAAAAGTGGCTTTAGGGGCAGATGTATTGGTTACCTGTCTAGTGCTGAAATATGTGTAGCGTCTGATGGAGGGGTTTTATATCATATTTCGGTCATATGCGCGAGTCATCCCTGATCTAGGCCTACCGTTCCGTTCCTTCCATTTGTTCTGTGGTGGAGACATAATCAGACTAAATTGGGCTCTTTTCTAACTGCACCCCATTACGCTAATTATTGCAGATTGTAGGGAGGTCTGCGCTGCTTCCTACACTGGAGGAAGGAACCGGCCTTTTCTGACATGATGTTTGGCTAACGGTTACATGATGAGTGTCTCTGTGCCTCGCACAGCGTCCGCCCCGAGTATCGTATTCTCTTACGTGCTGAATAATTCAAATTTATGTTGACGTGTGGGTTTGTTTTTATCATTTCTCTAAAAGCCCTCATAAATAAACATCGGACCCACCTCTCAATGGTTCATATTTCACAATATTCTTTTTTTTTTTCGTTCGCTTCAGCTTATTGGAGACCTTCTGTTGTCAGACATGTTTAATTTGTCAAAGAATGTCCTGAGAAGAAACATTCTTCATCCAAAACAAACAGTAGGCCACAACCTCAAAATTGTCTATCAATGTAATGTTCTATCTGAGGAAGCCAGAATCTTAGACTTTTTAAGGCAGACATTTTTGAAATCATGTTGATCCGTTCTTTTCTCATCTAAACCATTGGCTTAAATCTGTGAAAAAAAAAGGCAGTCTTGATTTGTTGCCAAATAGACTTGCTAAGCACAGAGGCAGTGATTGGCGAACCCTTTCTAATTACCTCATACATCTGTGGTGGTTTCCTCAGGGTAGGCGTTAAAGGTTAGCCTCTGGAAATACTCCAGTCACTGAGTGTATAGGACATGTTAAGTATGTTGTTTTATATCAAAACGTTACGTGTGGATGCTGAATGACCGTAGCTGTTGGGTGCTGGGAGACCGAGCTTGAGACCAGGGCTGAGTAAGAGTGGTGGACAGGAGAGCCAATGGCTGGTCAGGAAACAGATCATGTGACCTGCCAACAGTGGCCAGTGTCCACCTATGGGACAGTGACATCACATTCTAAAGATGGGTTTACTGCACCTGAGGTGTGCACTTTCAGATTTACCTACTGCACAGAGACTGTGTGCTAGATATTTTGGCAGTTTGTAGTGTGGCAGTTTAGGAGAGAACATCGATACTGCTGCCTGAAGACCATGCGGTAATGTGTGACTGTGAGTGAGGCTGGCTCCGGTCGGGATTGGACCAGACCAGGTCACCATGTCCCCACCCCCTCATCCCCCCTCGCGGACTCAGGGAGGGCAAGAAGGCCATGTTTGCGTAGCTTTGATGTGGCCGTTTTGGGGAGGGTCTGACCAAGCCCTGTTTGTGCTCTCTCCCTCCCCTTAACTGCGACACCCCCTCCTCCCTCCAGCCCTCTTTCACGTGGACAATGACCGCCGATGGAGTGGAACGCTTGTTGACTGTTCCGAGCGAGCGACCTACCCTGGCTTGGCGGGGTTGGGAAACCCGAATAAAAGCCTTAGTTTCCCTTCTCAGCCCCCAGGGGCGGAGAGGGAGGGGAGAGGCCGAACGGGCCGCATTCTGGAGTGGGGATAATCCGTTTTCAGGAGAAACGCGGTGGGAATGTCATCAGATTATGGGGGAGACCGGGCACCCCGCTGTCGGACGAGGGTGAAAGAAGGGGTCCCCGATTGTGGCAGGCGATTATGAACTGCGTAAAACGTGGACAGAGCTTGTTTATATCACGTGGACGGAGGGAAAAGTCGCTGTAGCCAGCCTGGCTGTGCTCTTATTAAACCATATTCTCAGTTTTCCTGACAGATGTTTCAACCTGGAGCTTAATCAAGGTAACTTTGCGAATGAGCGGTGAAATAAAGGTGGCGCTTTACCGGAGAGACTGGGGTGACATGCCCATCCTGTGCAGGATTCAAACCTGCAGCATCCTGAGGTAGTCTGGTGGCTGTGCCACACTACTAGACTGGTCTAATCAAGTCAAATGTTTGTCGTGTTTGACGTTTCACAAAACATGTTCCACAATACAAAAGACCCAGACCAAAAACAAAAACAGCAAGAGTCGAGGCTAGGAAAAACTCCCCTGGAGGAGAGGAGGAAGCACTCAGAGGCGGGAAGCTGAAGCTGTTTGCAGCGTCTCTGTGCATTGAGCTGTATGTGGCCACGCAGAGACAGCTGAACTCACCGGCCTGTCTGAAGGATGATGGAAATCTTGTTTCCTCCTCTTCTCCGCTCTGATGTTTTGTAAACACCCGTTGGGCTGGCAGGTGTGTCCACTCTAAACCCTCCCCTGCACCAGGCCACAGTGAGTACCTGCGGGGACAGAGACTCAGCTGCATGCTGGGAGTTTAAGGAATTCTGTCTTTCCAAATGCTGGGCAGAATTCCATTATTCCTGACAGAATAGAGCATTTGATTTGAATTTCAAACTCAGGCATATTGGAAGGGAAAGATTAGATTATGATGCATGAATACAGAGTGGGTTTGCAGTATGAGACTGTCTTTACAGCATCCATACACAGTCTCTAAACATCCCCACCAGAGAGCAGACAGCACTGCCCCTAATGGAGACTGGGTCAGACCCGAGTTTAAGCTTGTTGATCCCTGAGGGGAACCTCGAATCACAGACTGCACCGAGAGTGTGAACTTTTTGGGGTCTGTCTTGTTGCACCCTTCAGTGGGGGCTGCTTTGTCATAGCGCCTCAATACCTCAATATTCTGCTTTTTTCTCCATTTTCCAAACCCCCCACACCCCCACCCCAATGGGTGTCTTCAGCCCTGCCTCACCTTCCCTCCGCACCCCCAAACCCCCCCCCCCGCCACGGTTTGTGTGGGGTGTCTGTTTGGAGAAGTGCTTTCCAGGGGTCATAGCCTTCTTTGGATCACTGCCCCTCAGTCGCACAGCTACAGTAACAATGCCCCCACCCACCCCTTCTGCTCGCTGGGACACCCCCCCGCTTCCTCCTGCTCAGGTCTCCGGGCAGACAAAGCCTCCCGCGCTACATACACCCCAACTCGTCTGACTGGAACCCCCTTAGATGAGAGGAGCTGAGATGGATCTCTCTGGAAACCCCAGCTCTCATACCATGGTCCAGTAGACTACACAACCCCCCCCCCCAAGGCCGATCCCTGAGGGTAAACACTGTCTCCAAATGTCCTTCCCCCACAACTCCCCCACCCCCCCACCCAAGACAACCTTTTATTCCACTATTTAACGGGCACAGGAGTCAAAAAACTAGGTGTTGATATCATAAGTGAAGGTCTCTCTGTCTCCATGTTTCTTTGTTTTTCTGTCTCTCACACACACACACACGCACTCACACACGCGTGCACACGCTCATGTCCTATCGACGTACCTGGGGAATTTAAAATGA
Organism: Albula goreensis; assembly: GCA_022829145.1. Taxonomy (NCBI): domain Eukaryota; kingdom Metazoa; phylum Chordata; class Actinopteri; order Albuliformes; family Albulidae; genus Albula; species Albula goreensis. Next base: position 34,884,747 of record CM040751.1, on the reverse strand, counting down.
CATATCTGTGTACGTCCGCTGTCCGCTCCAACCTTGAGGAGAGAGAGTGGAGAAGAGACAGCACCCCAATCAGATTCAAAACTCGTTACCGCCAGCAGTATCGTTCCTGGAATCGGTAAGGTCAGCGCGTCCGGCCTCAGTGGAGGTTGGTGCTGCAGGGAGAGAGCGAGCAAGAGAGACCGCCCGTTTCCACACATGTCACTCTGCACATCGTCATCTGTGTGGCACATGCACACCGCTACACTTACCGATTTTTTTTCATTCAGTCTCTCTGTGATGTTGAGGTGTGGCCGAGTTACTGCCATTTCTGCAGCAACAGAATGGTGACTGCCCGGCCAAACTGATCTGGGGAGTGGCTCCTATACCCTACAGTAATGTAACACTTCTGCATTAATTTGTGACAAACCAGTATTATGTCATTGTCCCTTCAGATGAATGGAGGTGTGTTCTCACCTCAGTCAGGATTAATATTACAAACCACTAGTAATTTGAAAGGTGCGCCACTGACACAAGGTAATTTGTGATTCTGGGCTGGCAGTGTAGAATAATGGTTAGGGATCTAGTCTCGTAACCACAGGGTCGCAGTTCTTTGATAGTGCATAGCTGTATTAATGGATATTGTGTAAAAATGTAGGCTGTGGAAGTCACACTGGACAAGTGAGTCTGCTAGATGGCGGAAGCTTAAACATTTTAAACGGTTCCAGCGTTCTGTATGGTTGCCGTTACCATGGGGCGTGGGTTTGTTTTGACGCTGTGGTGTGTCTGGGTGGTGTCCTCCAGAGGACGGGGGTTGACCCCATGAGTGCCGTCTCCGCCGGCCCGTCAGAGCGTCACCCCGTTCCCAGACACACCCCCCACCTACGGGGCAGTGGAGCAGAGGAGACGTGTACCCAGGTAGTCGCTATGGAAACCAAGAAGGGTCACTCTGTGCTGTGTGCTCCGCACGTCTTTTGGAACTAGGGTGTGTGTACCATAGTACTGTACCGAAATAGCCATGCTGGAGGGTAACGGAGTGCACGGATCCTTATAGATGGAACTGCACGGTTTACTAAGGATAATCTCCTTAGAAGTCTACTGAAGTCACTAGCACAACATTTCAAGTGGACAGTCCAGAAGTGTGAGCACCCTCCACTCCTTCAACTATGACTGGCTTGAAGCAAGACTCAGAGCCACTGAAACTGTCAATGGGGTTCAGTAGAGCCCCAGTCACACATAGACTGAAATTGTGTCAGTGTTCCCCAAGAGAACACAAATCTTTAATTCTATGCTCTTGTCAATCCATTACTTTCAGGTCTTTACCATTTTTAAGTAGTTCTCAACTCTAGAGGACATTCATTTTTTAATTCCATATTCCTGTCAATCCATTCTTTCCATTGCAGATCTTGACTTTTTTATACAGTTCTCAACAGATTAGTAAGAGTTATGTTATTGTAAGAATGACGCATTAAAATGCCACTGGAAGGAGTTCCAGCGAAGGGTTTGGATTGTGTTCCCTGGTCAGGTTTGGTTAGCATCGCCATGTGACTCTCTCTGTCCGTTAGGCCTTGAGAAATCAGTGTTGTCCTTGTGTCATCCTGAGTGAGGTAAAACATGGCTGACTGGCTCTCCATCGCAGTGTCTGTTAGATGCTCTCCAGTGTCCAGGCTTTGCGGGTTATGAGGGTAAACAGGACGTTTCTCTGTCCGTGTGTCTGTCTTGCAGCGTGGTTAGAATCCTGCTTGCCGCTGGTGCTGATCCAAACCAGGGGGACAACTTCAGCAGCGTGTACGAAACCTCGCGAGAGAAAGGGGTCCATTCCCTCGAAGGTAATTACCCCATCTGGCATGTGTGTGTGTGAGAGAATATGAATTTGTGTGTATGTATGTTTGTGTGTGTCTGTTTGTGAGTGTGTCTGTGTGTGCATGTGCGAGTGTGTGTGCATCTGTGTGTTTGTGAGTTTTTGTGTGTGTGTGTGTGTGTGTGTGTGTTTGTTGACATGCCTATAAGAGAGGTGTTTGTGTTTGTTTTTATGGGAACTGTGTGTGTATGAAAGAGGTAGAGTATTATTGTGTGTATGTGTGGTTTTGTGTGTGTGTGTGTGTGTGTGTGTGTGTGTGTGTGTGTGTGTGTGTGTGTGTGTGTGTGTGTGTGTGTGTGTGTGTTTTTTTTCTCAGAGTCGAGAGCAGTGGGATGTAATGGCCAAACAGATAATGCTACAGCTGGAAGCTATTTGGCCGTTTTTGTTCTTATGAAAATCGAAGCAAATAAGATTTCTGAGTATTGCGCACGAACTTCTCTGACCACTGCTTGAGCAATAATATCTCTCTTAACAGCCCTCAGTATTTCTAGCAATCCTGTGGTCTCGGCCCAGTTAAATCTGCTTATATGGGACACGCAGGAAATTATATATGCTAGCCGTGTGTCATCTGCGCGCGGGTGACAATGGCAATGACGATGACGAGCGGTCGGGGCCTCGCACCCCCCCTCCCCACCTCTGAAAGAAATGATCTTAATTCTCCACCGCCCCGCGTCATCCGTCTTCCGTCCCAACTTGATGTGACTCTTGATCTGTGATCATCGTCGTGGAAACGCACTTCCAGGTGACATGGGTCCCCAGCCTGGCCTAGCCTAGCCTAGCCTAGCCGCAGTCCTCCATCAGGCGCGACGCATGGCTGTTATAGTTATTAGATATATAAATTTCACAGAAGACAACCAAGATCCTGCACCGCGCCTCCCCCACCCCGCTAGCCTTATTTGCATATATGTAAGCGTTTCATTTGGCCTTGTGTATTTATTTTTCATAACCGCAAACCAACAATATAAAAACTGCAACGGAGGCTGCAGCAAACGGCCCTGCTGGAGACATATTTATATATGATATGTATATTACACACATTTATATTGTTGGCAGTTTTTTGGTTCGTCTGGGAGGGAGTTTTCCCAGACGCAGGCTGATGGATGGGGCCTGCTTCTCTCTGTGACGTTTTATTGAGTTTGCCATGATTATCCAGCTCTCCGACATTTGTTACAGATGACGACTAGGCCTGTCAAGAGCCCAGTGCCAGGGGATGGGAGAGGGAGAGTGTGTGTGTGTGTGTGTGTGTGTGTTTTGTGTGTGTGTGTGTGTGTGTGTGTGTGTGTGTGTGTGTGTGTGTGTGTGTGTGTGTGTGTGTGTGTGTGTTTTGTGTTTGTGTGTGCAAGCGTGCGTACATTTGTGTCCGTGTATGCATGCATGTGTGTGTGTGTGTTTGTGTGCTTTTGTGTGTGCATGTCTAAAACATAGAACACTTGTATGTGTTTGTGTTTGTTTGTTGTTATGAGAGATCATGATGTGTATTCAGAATTGTATGTGCATGCAGACGTGTGTAAATGACCACAAATCTCTACTCATATAACACAAACCCAATAATAAATAAAACAAGACACATTGTATACACATTTAGTAACCATCATGATATCAACAGTAAGAAATTAGTTCGACATTGATGTTCATGTTGTTGTTGTTTCCTCCCCTGCTGATCTTTCAAAGATGGACATTAACTGTGTCTCTGTTTTTCATGTCTCTCTGTCACTCTCTCTTGTCTCTCTCTTTTGACCCTCTTCTTCTCACCCTCTTTTCTGTCTCCTCTGCCCTTCTCTCCCACCTGTCTCTGCCTTGCTACCTCGCTCTCTTCCTGTCCTTCTCTTTCCCCTTTTGTCACACACTCTCTCTCTCTCTTTCTCTTTCTCTCTCTGGTTTTTTTTTTCTTCAGTGCTTGTGACGAGAGAGGACGAGTTTAACAACCGCCTGAGCTCTCGCGCTAGTTTTCGCGGCTGCACGCCGCTGCATTACGCCGTCCTCGCCGACGACCCGCGCATCGCCAGAATGCTGCTGGAGGCAGGTGGGTAATGCCCATGACCACGGGGTCAAAGGTCACAGGGGGGTCTGCTCTCCACAGCTGTGACAGTTCTCTGGGACACACAGGGTCCCACAACACTATATCTATACATATACATTTGTATAGATATACATACATATGTATATATATATATATATATATATATATATATATATATAAATATATATATACATGGCACATACATAAATGGAACATACAACTTGCAATATTATACTGAACATTATTGCAAATCAGAACAGTGGGACCTATAAGAAGGATTGTTGTGCCAGTTGGAAAGAGAGAGAGACTATTATTGATTAAAAATTACTTTTTAAAAGTGTACTTTACCTCATGCTTAATTTATTGATATTACTTTTATTTGTATTGTTAATTTCCAATATATGTAAAACATTGTTTTGACAACACTATTTTGATGTATGGCCATACCAATAAAGCTATTTGAATTGAACTGAGAGAGGAAAAGAGAGAGAGAGAGAGAGAGGGAGGGAGGGAGGGGGAGGGAAGGAGAGAGAGACAGACGGAGAGAGAGGGCGAGAGAGAGAGACGGGGAGAGGACCCCATGGATAGGCCTCCATCATTACTATTTGTGGACTGTAAATTTTCATTTCATCGTCTTATTAGATTGTCCCCAAACACAGCTGCTGTTTTTGTGTGTGACGTGTTTGAGACCAGATGATCTGTAGCTTTAGAGTATCAGCGACATCATCAAGTGTGACACGCAATGAGCCACGGTAGATTGTTTGGCGGAGAAGCATCTGATAACCATTTTTGCAGTTTTCCACCCAAGCCAGGGAGGGATGTACAATGTATGGTTTTAGGCCAGACACTGTACGTGCCAAAATGAGCGCGGTTTACCCTGCTTTATGTTTTGAAAGATTTTTTTCAGCATAGCTGTGTGTAGCATAGGTTATCATAAGAAGGCCTGCAATAAAACAATGTTTTTATGTAAAGCACTAAAAATGTTTCCTGATCTTGTAAATGGCTAAAAAATGCTAATTTAAGATCTATCGATTTTACTTTTTCTGTAAAATTATATCAGCATAATAAAAAATCAATACGATTCCAAGCCAATCTACATTTGCATCTCATAAAAGATGTTTTTGTAAAAAAAAAGATTTTAAACCTGGGTAAAAGCTTTTGTTTTGGGATTTTTTAATCTCAAGAAACAGCATTTCATATGCTGATTTTCCATGCTGTGTCACCTGCTGAAAGCATCAGCAGAAAGCATTTCCCCTGTAGCCGTCGCTGACATCACCAAATCTGTGAAATGATTGACAGCACTCTGCTTTTGTATCCGGGGCAACCACTTCTCCAGACCATCTTGTCGATTCCATGGAATTCTTTTGTCCAGGGGCACCCCCCATACCGGTGCTCGGGCACCTGTCATGGCCCCAGCTCCTCTTACCTCTCCTCGGGGTAAATGGCCCACCCCTCCGAGCACGCTCAGTGGTGCGTAGTGCTTAAACAGGAACGTGTAATCACGGTTTATCGG